>CM077644.1:114299374-114554374 GCA_039707465.1 Rhabdophis nuchalis | reverse complement strand
CATTTTAGACAAGTGGTTGTCCAGACTCTTCTTTAAAGACTCCAGTGATAAGGAGGCTTTTCATACTGTTCAGATAGTTCTTGTGACTATTAGGAGTTTCTATGGCCTTGGAAAGGATGTTTTATGGCCTATAAAGCATTTCTGCTTCAATGACCCCATTTTAGGAGCTTGGCAACCGGCTCCTATTTATGACTGGTTGCAGTACTCATAGTCACATTATTGCGATTTGCAATGGTTTTCGCCAGTTTTCAGCAAAGAAAGGCCCATTCAAAAATAAGGGTTCACACTTATGACTGCATGATTCTCTTAATGCCTATTGCAAAAATGGTAGTAAAAGTTGGTGCCGTCACATGGGTGCCTCAACTTACAACTACCACCACTTATGACAGAGATTGTAGTCCCAATTGTGATCGTTAAGTCGAGGACAGCTTGTAGTCTAAATCAGGGTTTCTCAAATTTCATGGCTTTAAGACAGGGGTGTCCAAACTTGGGAACTTTAAGACTTGTGGACTTCAACACCCAGAAGTCTTAAAGTTCCCAAGTTTGGACACCCCTGCTTTAAGATATGTGGACTTCAATTCCCAGAATTCCCCAGACAGTCAAGCTGAAAAAAATAAGAATCACACTAAAACAAAAAACCTTTGCTGTGACTCAGCTAAGACCTTGGGTGGACACTGTAATATCTGTTTTCATATTTAGAACACAAGGAATAACAATAGTCTTTTGATTAAATGTGTTGAAACATACTGAAAAAACGTGCTTTGCAACAGCTAAGTAATAAACATATTTTACACTTATGTGCTTGCTTGTGTACATTATTCAATCACTACTCACTGTTTTAAACTATTTTACTGTGGAAGCCTCTTTTTAACTCTTTTATGATCTTAATTTTTTTAGACAGCATGCCAAAAGTGACACATCTTTTCTGAGGGGGAGAAATGTTAACCTACCCGGCTCTCATTGGCTGATACAGATTACTACATGGACCCAAGGGTGACTTTTTTTCTACACGCGCACTCCCTTCCTAGTCAAAGCTTTTATAGTAATCCCACATATCCCTTGTCCAAGGCTAGGATGCCTTCTTGAAATCTTCGGCGCCGTTGACGTAAGCTTTTTCATTTTCCATGCATTCCGTTTTCTCTCTTCTCTCCAAGTAATATACAGCCTTTTGGCTTCAAACTTTTTGTGCAATTTCTTCATTCTTGCTTTCTCCACTCCCACTCTCTGTCTAGATTTTTTTTTTTAAACTTTGTACTGAGTTCAAATGTAATTTTCTTTTTTTGGCATGGCGTGCTGGGTGTTACAATCCAAAAGAACATAGGCATCTATAAAACCCATATGTTCAAATAATGTTTACCCATTATATCTTTTATAACAGGGATCTCCAAACTTGGCAACTCTAAGACTTGTAGACTTGCCTGAGGAATTCTGGAAGTTGAAGTCCACAAGTCTTAGAGTTGCCAAGTTTGGAGATTAGTGCTCTATAACCCAAAGCTACATTACATACTGCAGTATTTTGAACACTACATGTCCAATTAAATTAACATATCAAATTATTCGTGGAAAGATGTGTATGTGTCCAGTAGACAAGTTTTTATTGAATTAATCATAATTTTGTACCTATTGAAATGTGATAGCACATGTAAATTTCAGTTCTTTACTCCATGTCTTTTATGCATGTCTAATTATATTTAAGAGCCATTGACTAAAAAAACCTCATTATAAACTTGTTATATTGTACAACGTGTTAAAACCTCTAGTAGAGCTGGTTCAGACTTGGGACATTATTTAAGATAGCAAAAGATGAAAGATGGTGCCTCTTTGCTCTTTTCTGCTGATGACTGTGTTGCAACTCACAGACAAACATTCATCATCAAATTCTACCTACACTGATCTAGGCAGTGTTACCTAAGGCAGGACTAGAACTCATGGTTTCCTCATTTCTAGCCTGATGCCTTAATCAGTACATCAAACTGGCTCTCAGTTGGATCATAAAACCCTTTAAATCAGAAGGGTGTGCCATCCACTCAATTTGTATGTATCATTGGTGCTGCACTTGTAAGGAACCTTGTGTGAAAATTTGGTAGCGATTGGTGCAGTAATTTCTGAGATTAGTGGTTTTGAATAAACTCATAGTTAACTTTTTATTTATGTAGATACTCCAGACAGCTCTGGAACATGTTTTATGGAACCTCCCTGACAACCCATTTAGGCACCTTGATGAAATCTTATAAGTGTTTGATTTAGTGGTTCCTCAGCTGCCTCTGTCCCATTTTGCAGCTCTTGGCATTCTACACAGTGTTCCAAATAATGAAAGAGGAAAAGAAAAATAACTTGGAAATGAGATCAGAGAAGGAAAGAAAGAGCAGCTATTTCTTTGTTCATCGGGGATTCCCCTGTGTGCTGAAATAGGGAGATCAAGGGCGCAAGAGTTTCATTTGCCTGAAATTGGACTAATGAGGAAAACAATTGGCAGAATCAGCGGTGGAGCGGTCTGCATCATATCTGTGATGGTCACCTCCTCAGCAGCCTCTCTCTCCTCTGCTGCCGCTGCCGCCCACCCTCCGCCAACTCTCCCCCCAAGGCCGTTGCTGAGTCAGCGTCTTCTCTGCTGCTGCCGCCCCCCCTCCGCCAACTCCCCCCGACAAGGCCGCTTCCGAGTTAGCGGCCTATCCTCCACCCCCTTACCCTCCCTCCGCCAACTCCCCCCACAAGGCCGCTGCCGAGTCAGCGGCCTCTCCTCTACCACCCACGCCGCCCGCACCGCCAACTCCCCCCCCCAAGGCCGCTGCTGAGTCAGCGGCTTCTCCTCCTCCACCACTGCCACCGCCCCCCTCTGCCAACCTCCCCCCCCACAAGGCCACTGCCAAGTCAGCGGCCTCTCTCTCCTCTCTGTAGGTAGGTAGATAGGTAGGTAGAGGGAGAGAGGGAGAAATACAGTAGGTAGAGGGATAGAGAGAGAGAAGGAGAAATACAGTAGGTAGGTAGGTAGGTAGGTAGGTGGATAGAGAGAGGGAGAGGGAGAAATACAGTAGGTAGGTAGGTAGGTAGGGAGAGAGAGAGGGAGGGACAAATACGGTAGGTAGGTAGAGAGATAGAGAAGGAAAAATACACTAGGTAGGTAGGTGGAGGGAGAGGGAGAAATACAGTAGGTAGGTAGATAGGTAGGTAGGTAGGTAGGTAGAGAGGGAGAGGGAGAAATACAGTAGGTAGGTAGGTAGAGGGATAGAGAGAGAGAGGGAGAAATACGGTATGTAGGTAGGTAGATAGAGAGGGGAAAATACACTAGGTAGGTAGGGAGAGGGAGAGGGAAAAATACAGTAGGTAGTAGGTAGAGGGAGAGAGGGAGAAATACAGTAGGTAGGTAGGTAGGGGGATAGAGAAAGAGGGAGAAATACAATAGGTAGGTAGAGGGAGAGATAGAGGGGGGGAGAAATACAGTAGGTAGGTAGGTAGGTAGAGTAAGAGAGGGAGGGGAGGGAGAGAGAGGGAGGGGAAACTGAGGCAGAGTAGGAAGGGGGTCGCTGAGAGGGTCTATGAGGGGAAACTTTTTCATTTAACTAAACTTCGCCACAGCAACACGTGGCAGGTACAGCTAGTGTTAAATAAATAATTCAGCTTCTAAAGGAATGGTCCTTAACTTATTCTGGTCCCTCCCTCTATGGAGGGACACTTATTGGAACAAGTGAAACCTCAGCAAGCAGTGGTTTATCCATAGCAAGGACCTTGTACACACTTCCCCTGGCCGACGTCCAGGGGAAGGGCCTTCTCTGTGGCGGGCCCGACCCTCTGGAACGACCTTCCCCCCGAAATCAGAACAACCACAGACCTCCGCTCCTTCCGTCAAAAATTAAAAACACATTTCTTCTGCTTGGCCGGCCTGGGATAACTTAACTGTTTTTAGGGGTTGTTTTAGTTTTAACATGGGATTTTAGCGCAGGGTTTTAGTTTAATTCTTTTAATACTGTATTGTTTATGGTTTTTATATGTATTTTTAATTTCCCTGTGCCCCGCCTCAAGTCCCTTTGGGGAGAGAGAGCGGGTTATAAATTAAATTATTATTATTATTATTATTATTATTATTATTATTATTATTATTATTATTATTGTTGTTGTTGTTGTTATTATTATTATAAGATAAAAATAAAGATAAAGATAAGACCACTTATCCTTAAGATAAAAACAGAACAAGGGTAGGAACGCATTCCTGGGTAAGTTCCAAAGTGAATTGAGTAAAACTCCATGAAAGCCAAAGAGGCTGTGATTTTCTCAGCTGGGCCTGTTAAGGAAGCCTCAGTATGTGAATTGAAGTCCCCCAAGACCAAAGGTCTTAGAAGTTTTCAGCACTACTTCAAAGTCTGTCTCTCTCAGCTAGATCATCAACAAAATTCCCATTCTCCCATCCATTCAGAACAAGCTACACATACTTGAGCTACTAAAGTCCTACGTGGTTATTGAAATAACACTGAATCAGCGCTTTTCAACCCTTTTAACATCATCTCCAGCACACTCAGTGAAGATTCTGAGGCATACATCTTGTCACTCGATTCACAGGACACAGTGGATAATTTCTTTTGGGTTCTGCCCCACACTCTCCTGTACTTTGCAAGCAAACATGTGGTACTGCTGAACAATAATTCTTCATCATTAGCAATATAAAGGGAATTTTCCCAGTGAGCGCAGAAACTCGGGATTAGAACAAGGCAACCAAATGAATCAATGGTCTAATTCTTGTAATGGGAAAATGCTGGAGATTTGAATTCAGCAGGAGTTGTCATTAGAAGATGGGTTCCCAAGCATAGGCAGAGTGCTAAAAGAACACCAACTAATTTAGTATCAGGCTCCATTTAAAAAGAAAAAAGTGTTCTTAATAAAAAAAGTGTCTAGATGCCAGGTACAGGCCTAACCAGCTGTCAATGAATGCTAGCAGACAGTCAATATATTTGAAGCAAAAAAGAGATTTATGAAGAAATGCATTGAACAAGAGAGCCTTGCTTCTCTTAAACTACTTCTTGAACAAAAGGATAAAGGGGAAGGAGAGGTGAAGTTCCTTTGTCTTTTAAACCCATAAATTCCTTTTACAATGTTAACTACAGGCCAAGTGAGAGACAGAGCAAGGTAAAACTCTACATCTTCTCTAATTTTTATTCTTTCTTTGCCTTGGTGGTCAATAGACTGAAGAAATGATGGCTTTTCCAACAAAGTGTTTGTAATTCTAAAGCAGGGGGTGTGGGAGTAAGATAAATGTGGGTGGTTTTTTTCTATTTGCTTCATAAAGTTAGAAGTCACACTTATGTAATGAAGCTGAATAGTGGGGCACAAAAATGTTTTTCATGCAATGCACACCTAATCTAATGACTGATGCCATTGCTATGAATTAGGAACCGGTAAAAAGGCAATGAGAAAAAAAGGACAGGGTTGAGAAGAATATTATTCGAAGACTACAGTTGCTCCTCTGTTTAATATCAGAGGCAACAGCTTCTCTGAATAATAGTTGCTGTGGAACATTATCGCAAGGATGATATTAGGTGGTCGTGTCCTGTCAGCATTCCATTGGCACTTGGGTTGAGAAGAACAGAATGCAAGATTAGATGAGGTTTTGGCCCAATCCATCCTGACTTTTTTTAGCATTTCATAAATGGTTTGTCAGTGCTTGGCTGAGGGACTACGTTGAAAAGGCAAAATATTACAAAGAATAATATGAACAACCTCAGACAATTCACAACAGGCCAAAGACAACCAATTAAAATACTATGCATTGAATAAGCTCTTCAAATTAATGCCAGGACAGTTAGAAATAACTCTCAAACAGTTGGCACAACTGGAAAGTCTAACAAAATACTGCTTTATTAAAGCCTTCTCCTCTTCTAGCATTTTCCATTCTAGTCCATTCCATTTCATCTCCTTACTGCAGTTCCATCCTCTATTCTTAGTCAACATCTTTGGGCTTTCTTCAATAGTTTTGCTTCTTGCACACAAAAGTAATGTCTCCATCAAGTCCAGTTTGGTTCCGTGTGTCTTTATCGACAGGCATGGCCTAAATCTACTTAGTTTCCAAGCCGAGAAAAGTTTGGCTTCCTAAGAATCCCACTCATCATTTCACTAGAAAATATTCCAGAGTTCATCAAGTTCCTCCCTACTCACCTCCAATGTCTCTACCTTTTTCCATTAATAGCACTATAAGTCTTTGCTCTTTACCACTGACTTACTATTGGGTTGCTTGGGGAAGGTCCTTTGGAAGGGGGTAGGTTGCACATTACAATTTTTCCCCCAAAAGTACATTTGTTGGGATTTGTTAGATTTGTTTCCATTGAGACCTATAAAGCAATCCTTGCCTGGCCTATTTTGATTTTTGTATAAAGTTTCTGGAGTTTGATTCTAGGGCTTTCAGTGTGTAAAAAGCATTTGTTCCACTACGCAAAACTCAGTTCTTCCTCTTCCTCTTGTAAGGGCATCACCTCGAATTTCTTCCACCAAATGCCAATTCCTTGCAGGATCTGGTCAGTAATCCTCTACTGTAGTTTTCCATTTTGCCTGCCTGAGACTTGTCAAATCACTTGCAGTCCTGTAGTAAATAACTTACCCAATATTCAGAAAGCAATACAAGATTAGTAACCATTTATTAATGTTTGCAATTTCTTTCTGAACCCATATAATATGGTGGACATCACCACCACTGATTAAATTACAATTTAATTACATTTTCAAAGCATGTATACTTTTTATACCTCAGATTTACACTCACTTTCCTATCAGGCTGGTAAAGCCTTCCCCTTTCTCAGAACCGAAAGAATGCAGGGACCATGCATTGAACCATAACACTCCCGTACAGTTGTTTAAGTTATTCAGCCAGCTATCTGCCCAATGCCGCTGCCAGGGGGAAACGTCTTTAATTACAGCGTTTTGGCTCTTTTGCAATCCAGGAGTCGGGATGGCTTTAATCCCGTTGGTCCCGCTCGAAAGAGTAAGTCAGCCTTGGAATGCTGGCCGGTTGCAAAACGTAACCTGAATTCATGGCATCGTGGGATTGCATTGTGGCCACAATCTAGAGCAAGTCTCCAGGCGCCTCGATGCTCAATCCGCTTCCGCATTCTTTTCACCTCGGCTGGAAATTCCGCTTTGAGTGGCACTTGAAGTCCCGTGTAGATGATGACCGTCTTCTTTGCTAAGATGCCGGGCGCTTCCACCACCACCACCCCTGCTTTGCGAAGCCCCTGGTTCCTTCCGCGCGGAGGAGGCGCCTGATGACAAACCGAGAGCCACACACGTGCGGGGCGCTGGGGGCGGGCCTCCCCTCTCGGTTTGGGAAGGGAATGCACTCCCGCTCCGCCTCCAGCTCCACCCGCGCAAGGGCCGAGCGACTAACCAGCCCGGCCCGAAGCATCGGGCGCATTTATCATCGGAGCTTCCCAGGGGCGGCTAAACGCGATGCCCAGGCGGCTCTCCGGAGCCGGATCGCCGCATCTGATGCCGCCCGCTCGCATCGTCCGAGCCGTCGCCTTCTTGCTCTTGGTGCAGGTCCCCGGGGCGAAGAGCCTCGGCCTCTACTCGCCCGATGACCCGCTGGTGGAGCTGGCCACCAATACCCTGGAACGCCGCATCTTCAATGCCAGTGGCGCCTGGGTGGTGGAGTTTTACGCCTCCTGGTGCGGCCACTGCAAAGCTTTCGCCCCCGTTTGGAAAGGCTTGGCCAACGACGTGAAGGGTAAGTCCAGCAATCGCCCTGGGCCGAAAGCCGACAAGCTGACCGCCGGCGGGACCTTCCCGCTCCTCTTCGCTACTACTCCCCCCTCTCCGCTCCCGAGCAGGTGTGTGCCCGGGAGGGCGGACGTCAGATCGCACCAACTCAGAGGTGTCCCCTCGGCTTCGCAGGTTGCCCGCAGTTGGCGTAGAGTCTGCCGCAAATTAAGTCCTGGCGAACGAAACCAGCCGCTGCTTCCCCGCTCATTGAGCTGAACTGCTGCCTCTTCCGGGACAGAGTTTTCCTAGGCGCTGGTTTTCTCGGTGATTGCTTTAATGATATTTTTAATCACGTTTTCCCTGGTCTGTTTGTGTAACGCAGCCTTTCCCAGCCTCCCAGTGCATTGTATTACAACGTTCGTGGTTCCCAAACATGACTCACCGTGCTAACTGAATAATAGGACCTGCAGTCAGTCCAGGAACAGAGAATTCAGAAGTTTCCCAGTGGGTACTTTTGACTGTGTATACTGGGAAGCAAACCTGATAGCGTTCACTAGGTTTTCTTTCAAGTAATTTCTTTTTCTTCCCAAAGGAAAGATGAAGACCGAATTATTTATTTTAAGTTGATCTCTTTCTCTCCCCCTCCCTCCCTCCCTCCCCCTCCATTAAAAACAGAATAATTAGAGCTTTGCTTAGGGGCAGAATGGGGTGGGGGATTAAATTCCTAGCTATTTCCAGTTGCAGATTAAAAAAATACCTGAAACTGTGAAGAAGAATGAAAAAGGGTGTCTTTTTCTCTAATTGCTCCTCCATCTGTAAAGAACTTTATTCTACAACTCCTCTCCACCTATAAGTTGTATTATTTCCATGACTCTGTCCGATACAACTCTCACTCTGCTAATTGCTTTCGTCACTCCAGTAAGCTTGCCTTAATCATTAAAAGGTACATTTAGATTAGTCTTCCTGTAACTGACTGTACTTGCTGTATCAATTAGTTCTAGCTAAGTAAATACAGTTTAAAGCCTTTCCTGCCTGTGTCTAACAGTGCATTGTCTGCAGTACATTGTGTAGAATAGTTCGAATATCTGGAGGGTGTCTTCTTAGAAGGTCTCCTCTAGACACAGGTAGTTCTCAACTTACGACCACAATTGAATTCCAAATTTATGTTGCTAAGTGAGACAGTTAAGTGAATTTTGCCCCATTTTAGTACCTACCTTGTCACAGTTGTTAAGTGAATCTGGCTTCCCTGTTGATTTTGCTGATCAGAACGTCGCAAAAGGTGGTCCCATCATCTGGGACTCTGCAACCGTCATAAATATGAGTCTAAATTTTGACCATGGGGAATGCTGCAACGATTGTAAGTGTGAAAGGTAGTCATGTCACTTTTTCAGTGATGTTGAACTGTTGTAAGGCAAGGACTATCTGTATATGCTAACTAAACACAAAACCTATGAAATCTTCTAAATCAGTGTTTCTCAACCTTGTTGACTTTAAGTCCTGTGGACTTCAACTCCCAGAATTCCCCAGCCAGCTCTGCTGGCTGGGGAATTCTGGGAGTTGAAGTCCACAGGACTTAAAGTCAACAAGGTTGAGAAACACTGTTCTAAATCTTCACATTTTCTAGCTGGGGCAAATTACAAAACACACATGTAGTCTTCTTCTCATTGCATGGATTCTGTGAGTGTGCCCAGAACCGTCTGTGCCATTATTTAATATCACAGTTGAACAATTGTTTCATCTCTGTTTTGCTTAAAAAAGAACAAGAGCTACAATTTAAATCTGTTTTGCTTCTCAGCTGCAGGCATCTTAGTGCTTTAAAACTAATCTTTGTGGTTATTACGGACTCTATGAATGGATACACTTGTGTAATCCTGCCATAATTTGTCTTTTATGGATTCTGTATGAACATTTACCACCAACTGTCATTTTCATTCCTTTTTCAATTATGACCAATTCTTTGTTATTGCTGTTACTATTTTTACATCTCTTGAACAAATACTCCCCTTCCTTTTCCTCAGGCTTCTTCTGTGGTGCCTTTTTATGCTTCAGCAGTGAATTTCCATTTTAGTGCCAATCTATTTCATTACCCTTGGCTTTAGGATTTGCAAGGAGCTTCTTGTTCCTTTGTATCTCTGTGTTTAATTATTTTTCTTTTGTTCTAATTCAAAAGGAGAGGTAGGTGTTTTTTTAAAGTTTCCCTTGATGGATCAGTATTCCTTTTAACAAACTGGCTGCTATGGATGCTTGTGTTCAATAATACCTCTGAATGAATATAGGATTGTAGCTTGGAACTTTCAGTCCAATTTATGGGAAATATTATTTATTAAATGTATGCCTTACCTGACGCCTAACTGTTCTGGGAATCTTCCCTCCCACCTGTCTTTCAGAATAGGTAGGTGTATCTCGCTTCATGAGGCTAAATTTAGCATGAAACTATATAATGGAACCATGGCTAAATTCTTATTGTGTCTATTTTTATGCTAGTCAGCCATTGTTCTGTGATCATTTGGCAAATGGACAACCAAATCAGTATCAACCAGTGGTCACCAACCAGTGGTCCTTGGTGTGCAGAAAATTATTTGCATTTTTGATATTGCACTAAATCCTATTTATCTTTTTAAAAAATCATATGAGTGGTCTGCAGGATTTAAAATTACGAATTTAGTGGTTCCTGAGCTCCAAAAAGTTGGTGACCCCTGGTATAAACAACTCTTGCACTCAAAACTCAACCCTGCTCTACCTTCATTGGGCAGTTTTGGGCAGAGAACAGAGTCCTCCTTGCCTTTTGCAATCTAAAGATAAAAACAGCAAAGACAATAAGG
Organism: Rhabdophis nuchalis; assembly: GCA_039707465.1. Classification (NCBI taxonomy): domain Eukaryota; kingdom Metazoa; phylum Chordata; class Lepidosauria; order Squamata; family Natricidae; genus Rhabdophis; species Rhabdophis nuchalis. Next base: position 114,543,872 of record CM077644.1, on the reverse strand, counting down.
ATCTCATTGTGATATGCTTTGAGCACAAAAGCACTTGTCATGCAGGCCCTTCCTCTACCTCTGGGCAGAAGGAAATAAGCAGAGAAGCAAGGGACAGTTTAACTTTACATTTGTTATTGTTTGCATAACAACAGTGGGAGATACAAGAGGCCATGCTGGGGAGCTGGACTGATAACCCATATCTTTGCTAAGAGGCTTTAATAGAAAGAACTGAGGGTACAAGCAAGATGTTAATGACTTGTAAGGGGAAAAATGTGGAGGATATGGGAAAGAATCTTGCAGGCCTACCTGTTTCTCTCTTTGTCTTTAATGGGGCACCTAAAGGGGCAATTAAGAATAGTATTTAGGGATAGATTGTACCTAAGAAGACAGTCATACTCTCTCAACTACACCTATCCATTAGAAGTCATTTCCTGCTGTATAACAGTGGTTCTCAGTCAGAGGGCCATGCCATGTTTCTAAGGAGCCACAATGTATACATGATACAGTTTAAACTAATGATCCCCAAACTCTTGAGCTCACTGACCCCTTTATGAAGTTTCACATTACTCATCAACTCCGAAACATTTAATATAGGAAAATAATTTAAAAATAGTATTTTAACTAACAGTGCTACTGTTATAATAACAATAACAATCCCAAAGCAACCGGAGCAACACTTCTACACCACTGGCATTGACAGAATTACCATCTATGGTAATAACCATTACTGTTGCAAAAGGCAGGTTTACTTTGAGGAGCTTACATTTTGCAATGATACCTTTAGCACCATTAAACAACAACTTCTGCCTATCCCAGGCCTTTGGGAAGAACTTGATAGATGAACAAAAACACCAAAGCCAATATAAACATTTGGCTGACTGTTCAACCAACCATAACAAAAACGATTATGGATAGTTGAATTGACTCTGGAGGGCCAATATTGACCACTTTGGGGGAGGCCTTGTTTGATTGCTGTGTGGTGTAGATGGAGAGAGTCTGCAGAAGGGGAGTCAGAGAAGTAAATGAGGTTCAGAAGGGGGCCATGAGCAGAAAAAATGGTTGAGAACTTCTGTTCAATAGCATCTTCCACTATCAACCGATACCTTTTGGGCAAGCGTGACATAAATAAGGATAGGCTTTATATCACTTCAGCATTAGATATGGGATGCTGTAAAGATACTATTTTTCTAAGTATCTTTGCAATTAAAAAAATATTATATTCTTACATAAAAGAATATATTCTTACATAAAAGTATACTGTCCTTTTATTTATTTATTCAATATGTACAGCTGCCCATCAGGATAATATGTTAAAGGCAATACAGTACAACTCTTAAGAAACTCTTCTTGCAGTTGCTGACACTTTAATTCTTTTGTTTATTGTTTGCTCAGCAAATACATGATCTCTGTGGTAGACTATAGATTCTCAGGAAAGAGGAAGTACATTCTAAGAAGGGGACAAGACAAGAGCCAAGACAATCCGGATCTGGATGGGGGGGGGGGGGAGAGGAAGGGATTTGGGATAGCCACCCTCTAGAATCTCCCAAAATATATCCTTTGGGTCAGAGTAGTATAAGTTTACTCTGGTAAGATTCTAAGTGCTATGAGTAAATAAGGAACTGAACTTTGCCTGGATTGTTTTAAATCATTCTTGAGCTAAACCTGACAATCTCCTCCCAGGCAAAAATTGGGGGGAAACCCTCATTTTTTTTCAGGTAAATAAGATAACCTCTTGGAACTCTATACTAGGTCAATAGATCCTATTGACAGTAAGGTTCAAGAGTGTACTGGAAATGTAATCAAAACAAAACCATTATATTTTCATTGCAAGATCTGCCACGTGAATGTGGCAGAAGACTGCCTAATGTTTAAACTGCTGTCTAATTTAATTTATTGAAGTTTTTGTTTTGCTCTTATGTTTATATATTCTACTTCTTGAGCAAGAATTCTAAGTTGAAAACTTAAAAATCTGCTTGATCATCAATGTTCCCATTCATTTCCCCCTTTTTCTTCATGGTTTCTTCTCCTTCTCTTTTTTCTTTTTTTTATGGTTCTTTGCACAGTCAGCCAGATGCTCAAAGTGGATTTGGCATTTTTATCCACCTATTGAATCCTTCCCATGTTGACATTTGATGGCATTAAAGGTATTGTTCCAGGATGTAAGCTGTTCTAAGTAAAGCTATCTTTTGCAATTGACTGATGGTGATTTTTCAATGCCTTGTTATTATTGGTAACAACACATTGTGTTTTCTTCTGCCACAATCATTCTACTTCTATTTGCAAGTCCTTATCTTTTGTATTCACCCCTACCCCCATTTTTTCTCTTCTGCTATCTCCAGGTATTGCCACGTCCACTACCTACACTTTCTTATTGATAATTGTGGTGTAATATGGCTATTTGAATTCTAAAGTTCCAGAGCACTTTACCTTATTCATTTTCGAGGACTTTCTCTATTTCTAGGACTTTCCTACCATTTCTTACTTGCAGGCAAAGGGTATTTCTTGTAGATCTTCCAGTACACCATTGTTGCTACTTTGTCATGCTGTTGTTTGTAATCAGTCTGTGCAATCTTCTTGCAGCAGTTTAAACAGCAAGTCCACTATTTCTTCAACTTCTTTCAAAGGTGGCACTTTCTCTTTGTTATTGCCTTCTTAATTCTGGCTTTGTATCCATTTGCTCTTAAGCCTTGATCTTATGTAACCAGAATTAGTCTGTCTGTCTCTTCAACATTCCTGCTCTTATCCATTGCTAGGTCTGGTTATTATCTGCTGCTATTTTTTCAAGTACTGGACATGTAATACTTTGTCTTTCCATGTCTCTTTTCTATTCTTCATTTATTTTTTCTTGTAGGCAAGTTTAGCCTCTCTAGTACTCAGTTAGCCTTTCTGGTATAGTAGCTTCTGTGCATTTGTTTCAGTGTCCTTCAGTTACTCTACCAATGACTTTTTTTTGTCTGATATACTTGCAACATTCCATGCCCATCTGTTTTTCTTGATAAGTAGAGTCTGTCAGCATTACTATGAGAATGAAAGGCATGATTTATTGTCATTATTTTTCTGGTCTTCCTATCAAGGGATTTTAGTTCTGCTTGGGCCATATCATGGCTGTGTAACTAACGACTGGAATTGCGCAGGTGTTAATTGCCTTGATGGTAAAGTACAGTGAGTTTGGACTTTTAAGATTCTCATCACTCTGTTCATGTATTTACTTCTGACTTTTTTCTTGACTTCGGTGTGCTTGATGTTAGCTTGAAGGATGCTCTGGTATATGTAGTGACTGTCTTCATCCTTATTTTTTATTTTATTTCCAAATGGCGTTATGACTCCTTCAGTTTTCAGTATTTTTCCCTGTTCAGTGGTGAACACGGCACAGTAGTTCAATACAAACTCCACTGCAACATCTTCACTACTACATATGGACAGCGTTGAGCAGTGATTCTATTTCAGATGGTGATTTTCCATACAGCTTCAGTCCATCCATGTAAAGGAAGTGAGATAACTTAGCAGATGGTTTTGATATTTGATAGCCATGACCTGAATTATTCAGCATTGTTGATAAAGGAATCACTGCAATGACAAGCAGTAGTGGTGATAGTGACTCTCTTTGAAAGATTTCTGATTTGATATTAACCTCTTTCAATTTATCATCATTGACCAACACCTGAGTCTTTGCACGAAGCTTCTGATGTTTCAAGTGACTCCAGTTATTTGTAGCTACCTGATTATCCAGTCATGTGCCAGGGAGGTGAATGCCTTCTTTTAGTCAATCCATGCTACATTCAAGTTGGTCTTCCTTTCTCTTGCAGTTTTCCAAAATCATCTTGTCAGTTAGGAGCTGGTCGTTTGTTCCTTGGCTCTTTCAGCTGTTTCTTTTTTTTTGCTAATTTTTGCTTTTGCTCTTTCTGGAAAGAGATTGCTTTCAAACAAATGCTGCCAAACTGTATCAGTTACTACACCAGTTAGCAATTTGAAAGTTGTTGGTAAACAAGCAATTGGGCTGCAGTTACCTGGTTGCCCTTTGCTAGATTTTTCAGATGTTTTGCCAGATGTTAAACCACTCTTCAATTTTACCTCCTTGCAGTATGTTATTAAATGCTTCACAATGAGTAGGTGTAGATCAGTCAGATGTTTCAGCCAAAATCAACAGTTCATCTTCACCTGGTGCTGATCAATTCCTAATGTGCCCTTTTGTCCACCATTTCTGCTGTTATTATAAGTTATTTCATTTCAGTTTCTTGTTTGCTTATCTATCTCTTTTAGCCAAGCTGTATTTCTTTGGGTTATCCCATATCTGCACCCAGAATGCCACAGTTTCTTCTTTGTCAGGTGTTGACTGATTTACTGGAGTCTCCCCATTGATGGATTGATAGAAACATTTTTGATTGGATTAAAATTAGAGATTCTACCCTATAATTTGCTGTTTAAGCCTAATATCTGCTGGTTTTCTTGGCTGTTATTTGCTGCTATATTATTTCCAATGTTTTCTTGATCTTCCTTGTTTTATTATCACCTTTATTTCTATTATATTATTATTATTATTATTATTATTATTATTATTATTATTATTATTATTATTATTATTATTATTATTATTACTACTACTACTACTACTACTACTACTACTACTACTACTACTACTACTACTACTACTTTGGGCATGTCTATGTCAAAATTATCTCCCCAAAACACTGAGACTTATTTTGCTAATTTATCACTGTAGATCGGACTGTCTGAATCCTTTTGCTAGCTATAGGTAGTCCTCAACTTATAACCACAACCGAAACTGGAATTTTGGTCAATAAGAGAGGCATCACATGACTGCAGTGCTTAGCAGCCTCAATCCTGGCACTCCTTTTTGCCATCATTAATTGAGGATCACAGATTGGTAAGCAGAGGGAGCCATGAATAGGAGTGTGGAGGTGCCACAGGAGGATGTGGGAGGTTCTGGAAAATCTGGCACAGGCTGCACCCGAATTGGGAGATTGCTGTAGTACAGCACAAAACTGCAACTGCCCTGGGAACCCTCAGCCATCTCACCTGACCCAGCAGCAATTATGACTGTTCTTAATAATATGGTCTGATAATAAATGTCCCTTTCCTTCTGCTGTAAGGGCTTAGGCCATTTCTGTTATGAACTTCTCCATTGTGCTGCAGAAGTAGATTGAATATTAATGCTCAGATCAGATTATAAGATTAAGCCTGAAAATGGCTGTGGAATTTGGACAGGTTAATAATGTGCTGCTCTAAAACCAACATAGGCCAAGTCATTCACACACTTCATAAATGCTTCTTCTAGCAGGTCCATTTGTCACAGGAGCTAGCATTCAATTGGGTTTCAAACTGGAGTGTCCATATTTGGTCTGTAGCAAATACCTGGTTTTCAGTGGCACATTTTTTTCCTCTTATATAGATAAAATGAAGAATCTAAACTAAGTGGGTTAAGAAAAAAAATGTGGTTCCTTGCTATAAAAAAAAATTGGTGTATTCCAGGATAAAGTCCAGTTCCTATTCCTATCTGTCTAAAATCCTAATTTATTTGAGTTGATAGCCAGATTTTCTTTCACTTGCAAGACTGAGAAGGAAATGCTAGAGCAGTGTTTCTCAACCTTGGCCCACCTGAAGATGCGTGGACTTCAACTCCCAGAATCCCCTAGCCAGCTTTGCTGGCTGAGGAATTCTGGGAGTTGAAGTCCACGCATTTTCAGGTGACCAAGGTTGAAAAATACTGTGCTAGAGAGTATTCTATATTTAGGGTGCATCTTTGTTTAGAACTCTCACATCCACAGGTAGAGTGGAAAATTGTCCAAATGTAAGTGTGCCACATTACTGCTAGTATAGCAAGTATGTTTTGTGCTGGAAATGAGAAAGAAAGCTTTTTTCCCCCATGTGATACTCATGAAATCTTCCTTCTCCCTCAATTATGTTAAAACATTTGGAGCACAGTATATCATTCCTGTTAGATGTTGTTTAGATCTCACTACTATAGTAAACTTAAATGATCTAAACCAGGGGTCCCCAATCTTTTTTGCACCAGGGACCGGTTTCATTTTAAAGAAAACTCTGCGGACCGGCTGAGTGGCTCAGCAGTCATGTGACTGGGTGGGCGTGGCCAATTTGGAAAATGTGAAACTCACTTAACAATGGTCTTGGTTAGCAACCAAACTTTTGGGCTCACTTGTGGTCATAAGTTCTCTCTCTCCTCTCTCTCTCTCTCTCTCTCTCTCTCTCTCTCTCTCTCTCTCTCTCTCTCTCTCTCTCTCTCTCTTTCTTTTTCTTTCTTTCCTTCTGTCTTTCTTTCTTTCTCTCTTTCTCTCTCTCTCTTTTTCTTTCTTTCCTTCTGTCTTTCTTTCTTTCTCTTTCTCTCTCTCTTTCTTTCTCTGTCTCTTTCTTTCCTTCCCTCTTTCTTTCCCTTTCTCTCTCTTTATTTCTTTCTCTCTCTCTCTTTATTTCTTTCTCTTTCTCTCTTTCTCTTTCCCTCTTTCTCTCACCCTCTTTCTTTCTCTTTCTGTCTCTTTTTCTTTCTTTCCCTCTCTTTCTCTTTCTCTCTTTCTTTTTCTCTTTCTTTCCTTTGTCTCTTTCTTTCTCTTTTTCTCTGTCTGTCTTTCTTTCTCTCTCTCTTACTTTCTCTCTCTCTCCCACTTTCTTTTTTTTTCTTTCTCTTTCTCTCTTTTTCTTTCTGTCTCTCTCTCCTTCGTCCGCCCATCTCTGTCACTCTGTGTGTGTGTGTCTGTCTGTCTCGCATTCAGGCACTTAATCACTCATTCTGTGCCTCTATCTATCTTTCTCTCCCTCCCTCCCTCTGTGTGTGTGTGTGTGTGTGTGTGTGTCACTCTCTCTGATTCCCTCCCACCCTGTCTCTCTCTGTGTCTATGCCTCTCTCTGTCGGTCTGTCGTCGTCCCGTCCCGTCCCCCCCCCCCTTGGAGTCTCCTCAGCCCGGCTCGACTCGTTCACTAGCCTTAGCCTGCCCCGCCTGGGCGGCCGCTGCCGCACTTGGCCCCTCGTGCGCTCGGTCAGGCTCCTTTCAGGAGCTGAGAAAGCTCCGTGGGGTGGGGGTGGGGAGGAACCTCTGCAGCCCCTGGAAGAAGACGAGTGGGTGGCATGCCGGTTGGGGAAGCTCTGGGGGGGCAGGGAGGAAGGGAATCCGTGGGCGGTAGGGAGGGCTGTTGCTGCGGCGCGCAGGAGTCCCACCGTCGACAAAGGTGGAGGAAGAGGCGCACCCCAACCGCGCGAAAAGCCCCGCCTGCGCTCTCCCGCGCACTCTGCCCAGGGGGCTGCTCCCTCCTCCTCCTCTCCGGCCCTGCGGCCCGGTTCCTACCCAGCCACGGACCAGCACCGGTCCGCGGCCCGGGGGTTGGGGACCCCTGATCTAAACAACTTTTAGATAACAGATTAAAAAAATGTGCCATGTAAATTTGTGTCTTCTGCACTTTTTGGAAAGAAATACTAGCTTGGGAGAGGAAATAAATGAGACATAAATTGGAAAGTAAAATTGAACAAATATATTCAATTGCCTTCCTTTAAGGGATTTTCCTTGCCAGCAACAGGACTGTCAAAATTCTGATTTAACGTCTTAAACTCATTCCTTGGCTGCGTTCAGGAAAATCTTGGCTCTTGAAGTAGTCACGTTCTACACCACACATTGTTTTCGCTTGTAGTCGCAATTTTGTTCTCCCTCTGATCCCATTTCATCCCTTAACAGCGGAGACAGTTTCCTTGTTTTTGTTTTTAAAAGAGTCCATTTGAGAATTTCTTCACTCTTTGGGATGGCTCATAAGTAGGAGCTGGAAATATTCCACTCTGGCAAAAGTTGACAATGGCGAAACATTTTTTTTTAAAGGCAAAATCTATGCAAAAGCAATGGAAAGAGTAGCTTGCCAAGTCTCTCTTATGTGCATTTCATGCGAAAATAAAAATAATTAATACAGAACATTTGTTCCAAAATAGCTTGCTGGTTGAGTATCTCTTCCCCAAGAATAGGCGGTAGATGGCCTGATTTGTCTGCTGACCAAGAGGAGATCTCATTTGAAGACATTTGCAGTGGAAGTTTAAAACTCAACTCAGCAAGCAAAATGTGTTGCTCTGAAGGGTAGTTATATCAAAAAAAATTGTGCCTTCAAGCAAATTTTTGACTCTTGATGACCGCTTGATCTGGTCCCCGCAGTTTTCCTGGCAAGATTTTTAACCACTTTCCTAAGGCTGGGAGAGAGTGACTGGCCCAAGCTCACCCAGATGGCTTTGTTGTAAGGCAGGACTAGAACTCATAGTCTTCCAGTTTCTATGCTGGTGCCTTAATCCCAAAACCAAACTGGCTATTTTGCCTAATGCTGAAGCTTTATGTTGGCTGCCACTTGCAAGATCTGGTCTTCCTTAATCCTGGTCACATTATAGAGGTAGTCCTTGACTTATGACCACAATTGAGACACAAATTTATGTTGCTAAGTGACACCTTTGCCCATTTTCTGACCTTTCTTGCCACAGGAACCACTGCAGTTTTTGAAGTTAGCAACACGGTTGTTAAGTGAATCTGGCTTCCCTATTGACTGCTTGACAGAAGGTCCAAAAAGATGATCACATGACCCCAGGATACTGCAACAGTCATAAATACAAGCCAGTTTTTCAGCATCCAAATTTTGATCACATGACCATGGGGATGCTGCAATGGTCCTAAGTGTGAAAACAGTCAATAGTTCCTTTTTTCAGTGCCTTTGTAACTTTGAACAGTCACTAAATGAACTGTTATAAATTGAGGACTATCTCTACTGCACCCGAGATAACCTTCATACTGCAGAAGACAAAATGCTGAGGAAGCCAGAAGTTTGCCCTCAACATCTATGGAGTTCTGTAGCTTATATGACAGTGATGGCTAACCGTTTTTGGTTCGTGTGCCAAAAGCGGGGGGAGTGCAGGGGAGTCGTGCGTGGGTGTGATGCACCCATAAGGCTATGTGTGCAACCCCCTGCTTTTGGCATGCTTTTTTCGCCCTCCCCAGGCTCCCCAGGCTTTCTAGGAGCCTGGGGAGGGTGAAAACAGACTTACCCCCCAACTCCAGAGGCTTTAGGAGCTTCCCTGAAGCCTCCAGAGGGCGAAAAATGGCCTCAAAAGGAAGCCTAAATCAGCTGACCAGCGCACACATGCGCACTAGTGCTGACAGAGCAATGCCTCGTGTGCCCTAAGAAATGGTTCCGCGTGCCACCTGTGGCACCTGTGCCATAGGTTTGCCATCACTGTTATATGATAATAATTTAGGTGAACAGGAAACCTGTGTGTGGGAGAACATCCAAATGACTTTACAGCTTTTGCTTATGATCCAGGAAAAATATGGTCCTAAATCCATAGATTAACGTGCTGCAAGATTTCTGCCAAAATGTCTTTCAAATGGTTCACTAGACAGAATGACATTTTCTTAAACCTTCCCATGGAAGTTAATTTGTTTTTCCTCCCATATGGAACAAATATTGCTTTGTGTCTAGAAATCAGGAAGTCATTAGTACCTAAGCCAGCATTCATTTGTCTTTGCGTTCTTCATTGTGTTGGGTTGTAGGTTCCATATTTCCCAACCAATGCCATACAAAGTTAAAATGATGGGTGTAGTAGGTGACAAGGGAAGACAGATGCCTGAAGAAAAAGGTTAGCTTTGGTCTTTCTTACAGAGATGTAAATCCTTCCACATGGTGAGTGTGGAGTTTGCAAATGTTCCATATAAGCATAAAATTCTGTATTTTATATTCAAATAAATGCCTTTGTTGGATCTTTTCTTCCCCATCTTCTTTTGTGTGTGTGGAACTACAGCTATGGAAGGACAGGAAGCTATTGGATGAAGGTAGGGGGAAACCAAATGAATGGCCCACAGTAGATCTCATCACTTGCCTTGATCTTTAAACAGCAGAAGAGGGCAAAAATTAAGCTGTTTTCATTCAGTGGTTTGCTGGTTCTTTGTCTATCTTCCATATATGATGGATCTCAAGGAACAAGCTATGGTTTCCAGCATTGGCAAACCTGAAACAGGTCCATAACCCCCTATAAAATTAGAGGTTCAAAGGGAAGTGGAGGGATAGCCTCCCTTGCCCTCCCTTCCCCAACTACAAGACACAGAGCAGAGTAGCTACTCTACAAATTGTGTTTGCCTGATTTCCCTCTTACCCATTCTCTTGCTTCTCTATTTCTTCAGCTTATACAGCTAGTCCTCGACTTACAATCACAACTGTGCCCAGAATTTATGTTGCTAAGTGAGATATTTGTTAAGTCAGTTTTGTCCCACTTTATGAACTTCCTTGACACAACCTTTCTTGTTGATACGACCTTTGTTGTTAAATCATTCGTCACAGTTGTTAAATTAATAACACAATTGTTAAGTGAATCTGGCTCCCCCATTCACTCTGCGTGACAGAAGGTCGCAAAAGGTGATTATGTGACCCTGGGATACTGCAACCATCATAAATATGAGTCAGTTGCCAAGTGTCTGACTTGTCATCTGGTGGCCATGGGAATGCTGTAACGGTCATGAGCTTGAAAAACGGTCATGAATCATTTTTTTCAGTGCTGTTGTAACTTCAAACGGTCACTAAATGAATGTTTGCAAGTCGAGGACTTCCCGTATGCCGCTGCATTTCTAAAGACAGAACAGATTTATACTCTTGCTTCTAGAAAGAATATTTAATCTGTCAGGAAGCAAAAGAAAGCCAAGCAATTCTTTTAACTGGGAGAAGTTTAACAATATTCTGATTACTGAAATTTTGCATATGAGGAAGAGGAGATGAAAGGAGTTTGCTAAGAAAGGGAAAACAGGGAGATGTTATGTAAACAATAGTTATTGGGTTAATATAAATAATAGAGGAGATAGTGGACACCCTTGTCTTGTGCCCTTATTTATGTTAAATATTTCTGTTATTTTTCCATTTACTGTCACGTTCACCATTTAGTTGGAGTGTATTGCTTGAATAGTCTGTACAAGATTTTCTCCAAAGTTCATATTTTCTAATTATACTATCATACACTGACAGTTCATATTATCAAAGGCTGTTTGTGCATCCAGGAAAATCAATGCTAGTTGTTTTTCGGGATGAGCTTCATAGTATTCCCGTATGTTCATAAGAATCCTGATGTTATTTTTCAATTGTCTTTTTGGTAAGAAATCGTTCTGCTTGGTTATTGGCTGCTTTTTGATCCATAGGCTGAATTATCTGTATCCTTTATCATATTCCATACATTGATCTTGGGGCTTAATCTCATAGTCCAACTTTCTTCCACCAGATGATTTTCAGATGTGTTTGGACTATTCATAATCAGAACTCTTGAGTCATCTTTGCCACTCTATATTCCTGCCTTTACATTCTCATTCCCATCCTCCATGTTATGCAAATAACCTGACAATGGTCTTTTGGGATAAGAACACATGCTTGCTTTTCTGACTAAATATGTCTGAAAGAGCAAGATGGTTTTTCAGGTGAATTTGGATCAAGCGAAAAGCTACAACTAGCAAGTGGACTTGAGTTTAGGCAATGCAGTTTACAAAGTTCATCATGTGATGAAAACCTATCATTTTTAACTGAAATATGATCCCTAGTCCCCCCTCTCCCCCCAAGAAGTGTGACTTTTATCCTATGGAGCTTTAACAGAAGACCTTTTATCACATGCTTGTTGTTAATCAGTTCTTCATGCAAAGGACCTTGGAATCCTTTGTATTATCTTCATTTACAGAGGATAAAGAGTCTCTTTGCTAGATGTAGTCATCCTGTACTGATAATGGCTTTACTGGCTGAGAGATGTCACTCATTATCAAGACACTTCTGGAATACGGTAGTTTGACGCAGACCTCATGTTTGAGTTTCATGACCATCAGGGCTTCATGGCAAAGGCCACCATCTTTTTTGCTCAATTGATTATATCTGCATCTGTTGAGGCCAGCCTGCCTCCGATTTTTGTCCTCTGCCATTTAGAACAGATTGTTCCCTTATCTAGAGGACTGGCCCTTAAGTGTACAAGTAGCTCTCGGCTTACAACCACAGTTGATCCCAAAATTTATGTTGCTAAGTGAGACATTTCTTAAGTGAACTTTGCCGCATTTTACTGCAACTAACATGTATATACAAGACTGTTTCTACAAAAGAGTTAGAGCAAGTTTCTTTGCCAATTACTGGGCACCCTGCTATAGGAGGTAATCTCTGTTCTGTTTTCTGTGCTTGAGCATAAGATAATTCCTCCTTTTGTTTCTCCCTTGTGTCAAGGAATCCTTCTATCCATGGCTGATGTCAGACAATTTCCCCAAAGAAGCTTCCTTTATGCCTCTGTTAGATCTACAAAGTAGACCAGTCTAAGACACCAATCCAGTGGTGGATTTCAAATTTTTTTAGAACCTCTTCTGTAGGTGTGGCCTGCTTTGTGGGAGTGGCTTGCTGGTCATGTGACCAGGTGGGAGTGGCTTGGCAGTCATGTGACTGTGTGGGCATGGCCAACTTGTAAAATGTGGTGAAACTCACTTAACAACGCTCTTGCTTAGCAACCAAAATGTTGGCTCAGAAACTCTGGCATTTGAAGCATGCACGTCTTAAAGCTGTCAAGTTACAAGACCCTTGCACCCCTAACCCTTTAGAAAAAAAAAACCCCAAGGGTGTTCAAACTTGACAGCTTTAAGATTTGTGGACTTCAACTCCCAGAATTCCTCCTCTCGCTCTTCATCTTGATGATGTGCGGATGGGCAGGGGGAGGGAGCTGGAACCGGTTCTAAACAGCACTGTAGATTTGTGGAACCTCTTCTATAGGTTAGAACTGGCAGGAACCCACCCCTGCAGTAATTGTAGCAGAATCTTGCAAGTCTGAACATGCTACCCTACCCACCCACCCACAACATCTTCATGTGAACTGGGTAGGGTTTACTTGTCTTGAAATCTTTTCTCAAATTAGTTTCTGTTCCAGGCTCCAGCCCCATTTGTCTGACTGTTGCCTTATAGTGACTCTTCCTCCTGTCTTTCAAGGTTATTTCCTATACCATCTACTATAACCTCCCTCCCTTATGCATATCCTCACCACCACTGCTTCTATTTCCTCCACACCCTTGCATCTAAGGAGTCTGGTCTAGCCATGAAGCATTGAGACACATTCGTGAACTTAAAGCACTTCCAAAGCTGTCTTTGTCATCAGTCTACTTGTCAGTCTTTCAAGGTATATCAAGTCATGAAACAAATACAAGAACTACTGGAATTCTTTTTTTTATTGTTATATTGTTGTAGGATATACAAAAGCCTTTCTCTCCATCTAGCCTCAGCTCATGCTCACATAATCACTATTGAATTCCTCCTTCAAGGCCATCCTCCTGTTTCTCTACTTGACCTTAGATAAGCTTGAACTCAGCTGCAGCTTTCCAGAAACTAAAACACCAAACACTGCACGGATATGACAGAATTGTTATTATAACATCAAGACTAAAGCCCGATTAGCACAGTTGCCTCTTACAGTTAAGGTTTTTGTTCCACTTTATTACATCTTGGATTAGATTCCCTCCCCCCTTTTTTTGATGGCTTATAGAAACCTACTTTATGCTTCCCATGGTATGTGCTATTGACTTTGTCCACATTCCTGTCCTAAGAACTCTAGTATACCCCACATCCATTTCTGGATTTGTATGCAGCTTAAGGGAAATATGTTGAGGAATTTATCTGAAAATTTCAGTTTAATATCATGTTTATTTATTTTTATTTAATTAGATTTATAAACCTCCCTATCTCCCCGAAGGGACTCAGGGCGGTACACAGGAAACAATAAAACAGCATTCAATAAATACAATACCAAATAATTAAAATAGATTAAATATACAGGTCTGTGCTAAAATAAATTTAATACCCTACTAAAACCATCTTAAAATTATGCCAGGCTGGCCATCTGAAATAGGTGAGTTTTTAGTGTCTGGCGGAAGAGGTGCAGGTCCGTGATTATACGGAGGTCAGGGGAAAGGTCATTCAGAGGGCGGGGCCCGCCACAGAGAAGGCTCTTCCCTTGGGCGCCGCCAGCCAGCATTGGCTAGCTGATGGCACCCTGAGGAGGCCCACCCTGTGGGAGCAGACAGGTCAAAAGGAGGTGTATGGTAGGAGGCAGTCCCGCAAGTAACCAGGTCCTGTGTCATGGAGCGCTTTAAAAATGGTTACTAGCACCTTGAAGCGCACCCGGAAGGCCACAGGGAGCCAGTGCAGCTCGCGCACGAGGGGGGTCACATGGGAGTATCTAGAAACTCCCAAAATCCCCCATGCGGCCGCATTCTGGACTAGCTGGAACCTCCGGGTGCACCTCAAGGGGAGCCCCATGTAGAGAGTGTTACAGTAGTCCAGGCAGGAATACCAGGTCTTAATATAATACCAGGTCTTTCATATTTTGGCTTTTCTCTTTCATCTGAAATAAAGTGATGTGTGGCATCCCTTTCATAAAAAGGGATTCATAAAAAGCAACAATGACATCAAAATGACCTTATGCATCATGGCATCATCATGCAAATAAGAAGAACTGATGCAAGTGTATTGAGTCTCATGATTTATGTGGTGATGGATGTACAGTTGTCATTTCCTTACCCTCCCACATCGTTGTTGAATGCAATGCTTGATTTCCATAGCAATATATCTCCTCCCTTTTTCCTTTGCAAAGTGGCCCTTTTCGTTCCTTCCTTAACCACCGTATTTCACCGAAAACCTAGTATGTTCCTGCTGCTTGTGACCTTGAGCTTTCCTGTGATTTCTCAGTGTTGATGTTGTTCACTGAGGCATAGTCCCAGTTAACCTTTCAACTCCTCCTTAGCTAGGAGTTGAAAGTTATTTGATGGCACTCTTACTACTGGACCTAATGGGACGAGTAGGAGCGATTGTGAAGAGGTGGTCCCTAAAATAACTCAGTCAATAAATCCATGAACGGCTTTATAGGTCAATCAATAAGGCTTGGGGATAAAATCAAGTTTGTAGGATATTACAAAAGACCCACAACGTTGGGGCCAAACTAGTCTTTGTGGGAATGACACGTCTTCCAAACAGCAGACCCCATAGCAAAAAGAAAAGGGCGTTGGTACTTAGCTGATACGCCTCTTCTAATAAGGGGGGAGATAGCATCCATATATGGGTTATGACCTATCCGCACTCTGATTGGACTGAGTCTGATTAATAATTAATTAAGGGTGCTATATAACCCCCTCAGGAGCAGACTCCACCCAGTTTTCGACGAAGGAAAGTAAAATCAGACTCACCGGTATCATCTCACCAAACCAGGCCAGAGAGATCCAGGTCGCCAGATGCGGGAACACCCCCCTGACAGAGCCGCAGACAAAACAAGGGGAGGGAGGGGAGAAGGCTGAGGGCCGTGGAGGCATAGGCCACAAGCTACCCGTCGAAGCCCCACTGAGAAGCTCGGCCAGGGAGATCAGCCGAAGACCAGCTGGAGGAGTCGGCCCCAAGAGTGGGGTGTCCCATGCATGAGGCCTGCGAAGGCAAGGATGTGGGCCCAAGGTCCACCCCCCTGCCCAGAGAACCAGGGGCGTGCAAGCCCGGCCAGGCACGGCCAGCGTCCCCGCCAATCGATCAGCCGTGAAGGCGACCCTGGACCTGGTTACCACGGCCGGATCAGGGAAGAAGGGGAGCAAGGATATGGGGGAAAAGCCTCCCTGCCCACGGGCAGCCACTCGGCACTCAAGACTTACAGCCTTTGCCCGTCGCTGCTTGTGCCCGAGCGTTCCACCTACTCGCCACCAGAGGGGGGCGGCCGAGCTAACCGGAGGCTGTCGGGTCCCCCAAATGCAAAGGGGCCCGCTGGTGCCCCTTGGGAACCAGAGGTCAGAGACGCAGACCTGTCACACTATGTGACTGCGATAACCCACTGCAAGTCAAAGTTCCCTGGGGGAACAAGCCAGTATGGTGGGCCATATGGTTGGACAACGGCCAGACCCCCTGGCGACAGAGAACGCCGGTGGCCAGGCCCAGAGCCACAAGACCCACAGACTGAACTGGCGGTTAGCATGGTTCCCCGGGAGGCGGGCCTGTGGCCCAGAGGAGGGGTCAAAAAGGGTGTCTGCGGTCGCTGGTGTCGGGACTGCTACTGACCTTGCCCATGATGGGTTCTTGGACTGAGACCGGCCTACGCAGACGTGAGGACCAGTGGGCCATGGGGCCAAATGGCCAGGCCACTTTCCAGAGGGTCCCTGGAGGTTGTGGCCATAGCGTCACTAAGTGGGACCCCCGTCAGTAAGAGAGGACCACACCTCAAAGGTCCCAAATGGCGCCATAAAAAAGGGTCCCGGCTCCAGTTCAGGGGGGGAGGGCCCCGCTGGACTCGCCTGGGTAGCCCCACTCCCCAGGCCTTTTTTTTTTTGCAAGATTTGTCCTGTCTTACGCTGTCTGTGCTCCCAACTGGCGCCCGACGTATGGAGGGCTCCTCGCCGAAGGCGCACTCCCCCTTGTCGGCCCCCAGCAAAGCCCAGGACCTGAAAGGCCAACAGGGCGGGGTAGGGTTGCGCCGGCGGCACGACCGCGTCTTCACGGCCTTGAACGAAGCCGCTGGAGACTCAGTGAGTCCCATGCCGCCGGCCACGATTGCGCAGCGCGCGTGCACGTGCGCCGTGCCTTCTCGACGACCGGCGCGGCTCTTGCGGCCCCGACAGGCCGCCTGCCTCTATGCCTGCTCGGCGCGGGAGGCTGCAGGCCTTTCGCGCATCACCGTGCGGCTCCAGCAGCCCGACAGGCCAGCCGCTTCTCCACCCGCTCGTGAGGACGCGGGGAGTTCCATGCCGAGCGCCGCTTCGGTGCCCGACCGGGAGGATGCTGGAAGCCCCAGGCTGCTTGCGTGCCTGCGCGCGGCGCCTGCGGCCCCGAGCAGCCGGACGCTTCAGTACCTGCGCGGGAGGCTCTAAGCCGCTTGTACGTCCTCGCATGGGCCCGACGGCCCGAACCGATCGTCTGAGTGCGAGGTAGGTCTCAGCGGGAAGCGCGGCCCCCGAAAGAGCCAGATGGTGCCCTGAGCCGTCCGTGGCCGCAGCTGCCTTATGTGGGCCTCGAAGCCCGGCAGTCCTGTAAGCAACCCAGTTGCACTCACCTGTCATGCAGCCCCCGGGGGGGGGGCGTTGGGCGGATCTGAGGCCGCAGCCCCAAGCGCAGTCACCACTTATGCCCCCAAAGGGGCAAAAGCCTCGGCAGCCCTGGAAGGCTCCGTATTAGGTGCGTTCAAGCGCAGGTTCTGTCAGTCGCCATCTTGTCCAGGCGACGAGCGCGCGGGAGGCCCTCGGTGACAGGAGAGGCCTCCCCCAAAGGCCCAAAGGTCCGACAGCCAGTGATAGGTGCGACCACTTACCAAGACCAAGAAAGCCCTGAGGCAGCGCGCTTAGCTCCCCGGGGGCACACACAAAGGCCTCACAGCAGAGCTGCGATTCTGGCCGCCCCCTCCAAGGCCTCTTGATGAGCCACCCCTGGAATTCTCCGTGAGGATCCCTCAGATCTTGATCTCGTCGGGGGAGCGGACCTAGCGTTAAGTCCCCAGCTGTTCAAGTCACCACCTCGCAGGTGGGCATATAAATAGGGGTGGCTGGCCTAGATATCCATTCTTCAGAAATTCTCCTCAGAGATGACGATACCGGACCAGTCTCAGAGCTGGACTGAGTCGGAAACTGGGTGGAGTCTGCTCCTGAGGAGGTTATATAGCACCCTTAATTAATTATTAATCAGACTCAGTCCAATCAGAGTGCGGATAGGTCATAACCCATACATGGATGCTATCTCTACCTTTATTGAGAAGCTCTCATTCTGGACGCTGCCTGATGGCATTCCCTAATACAGTGTTTCTCTGCTGGCTGGGGAATTCTGGGAATTGAAGTCCGGACATCTTCAAGTTGCCAAGGTTGAGAAACACTGCCCTAATAGATGGGACCTCGAAAACGCTTTTACTACTGGACCTAATGGGTAGGAATGATTGTGAAGAGGAAGTCCCTAAAATAACCTAGTCTTGTGCCATGAAGAGTTTTATAGGTCATCTTGAACCGTGCTGGACTGACAAACAATGTAGCTTGTGAAACAGAGACATTATATATACACTAACCAAGGAAGACACACAGCTGCCTTTGCAACTACATTTTATATCAGCTGTAACTGTTTCAACCAGGCAAACATTTTCCTTTTATTAAAAGCTTTTATAGCACCTTTCAATCTATTGGAAACTACGTCATGACTAAGTTAGTGGTAATTGCTTATACAAGATTAAAGCCTTTTGTTTAAATTAGAATGGGATACTTGACAATGTTGGGGCCATATAGAGTTTTACAGGCTTTACTGCCAAAATACGAATTATTCAATTTGAAGGGCTAGAGTTAATAGTTAATAGCCAGAGATTTTTCTGCTTGCTATTCTCTTGATGTCAGGGAGGATCAGCAAATCTTGTCTGCAAGTTGGAAAAACTATTTCTTTTCTCTTTCTCTCTCTCTTTATAAAGAGTTGTATTTCTTGGATGTTGTACAGAACAACGAAAAAAAATTAAGGAACAGCTCCTGGCTATCTAGTCATTTTATATACACTCAGTTATGCGTTTTCACATATTGGAAAAATATTATTTTTTGTGTCTTTCTTCCTTCTAGACTGGAGACCTGCTGTGATGCTGGGAGCTATAGATTGTGCTGATTTTTCCAATAAGGACATCTGTTATAAATTTGGAATAAAGAGCTACCCTACTGTGAAGGTAAACATTCTGGTGGTGAGGGTTACAATTCCTGTTCTCTCCAACCAGCATGATTTGGGGTAATTACAAACCAGCATCCCAGGAGTAGCTGATCTAGATCATTGTGCTCCATTTGGAACCAGCATTAGATTGCTGAGCACAGAAAAGTCTGGTAGAGAGGCATAAAATACCATCTGGTGCATTCTGTAAGGAAGTTGGAAGCACTTGTATCTGATGATCTCTTAGGAGCAGAGATGGGTTGCTCCTGGTTTGGCCGAACCGGTAGTGCTGATTTGGCCTGGGTTGCAGAACTGGTAGTGACCCAGGCAGCCCATGCTCCCGAACCAGTTCCCTGGTCTCTTCTGCTGTTGCTGGCATGTTTCTGTGCATGCGCAGGACAATTTACAGTCAACTGCGCATGCACGAGGAATGCAAAGACCACGCGAAATGAACTGGTACCAACTAGTACAGGAACCCATCCCTGCTCAGGAGGGGCAACTTGCAGCATCCCCAAAACTTCTTTTTGTGTCATTTAGAAATTTGTGTACCTGAATTCAGATGGCAAACTCTTCAGAAGTGCTACATGATTTCTTGCTGAATTTTGGTGGGGGGGGAAAAGAAAAAATGGCACTATGCACTTTGATGATCTCACTAACTTACATGTCGGGTCCCTTGGCCACCCATTTATCTAGGGTCTAGAGATTATTTGTACTGTGCAAATGTGCCTCTTACCACAGCCAGAAACAGACATGGATCCAGATTGCAAGTAGCAGAAGACAATCCAAACATCCCCCTATCCACTGCCTTACAATTCGTAGGCCAAAATGAATCCCAAGTAACAGGGCTGGAGGGTGCCCTACTCATCACCAAAGACTTTATTCCCAAAGAATCAAAACTTCAATGAATCAGAGCAATATTGTCAGTGAAATACTGTACAATTGCTTACAATAGCCAAGTGGGAAGTTTCTCCCTTGACTTTTCCCTTAAAGAGAATTGGAAACTCTGAACAGGGGCTAATAGAATGACAGCTAATGACTCAATAAGGGGGAAAGGAGCTTACTTCTCCTGCTTTAGTGGAGACCATGCTTTGTTGGATTCGTGTTTTACCTTTCTCTATGGGTACTCCTGATATCATTGGTGATACTTCATTTCCCATGGCACCTTAAGGCTAATCATATTCAGTATCCAGCTTGCCTCCCATTGCAGTGACACACTAGGTATTAATTTAATTTAATATTTAAATTTCTATACCGCCCTTCTCCCTTCCGAAACTCAGGGCGGAGTACAGGCAGCAGTAAAATCACGAATAAAACATAGAAAACAATTAAAAACCTATTAAAATACATTAGATAATGAGTAGCCTGTCTAAAACCTATTAAAATCCCTACTAAAACCATATAAAACGAAAATGTTTAAAAGTATGCCAGATTAAAAACTATGCCAGCATATTGAACTGAACTCCCCACCAGAGATCTGGGAAACTGTTTAAGCTGTCTAGAAAGCATTTGGATCTATTGGGTGCTTGGGAAAATCTATTAGACTGGGTCCCTTTGTCTCAAGGAGGTTTTGGGTGGTTATCCATCACATCTGGAACATCTGGATCTATTCATAGCGGATCTCTTAATCACTCTGAAATAAAAATGAGCTCTGATATATGCCCACCTATAGTTTCTGAACCTGAAATTAGAGAAACCATTTGTTGCCACAGAAGTCAGGAACTTCTAGGCTTTTTAGAACTACCCCCTCCCAGCACATCAGGCTAGAAAGGCCAACACTAGAAGATGGAGGTTCACTGCCAGTCCTGAGACTACTCCAAGAATCCTGCTAGGCAATACACTAGTACAGGGGTCTGCAAAGTCGGCTCTTTTAAGACTGGTGAACTTCAACTCCCAGAATTCCCCAGCCAGCTATGCTGGCTGGGGAACTCTGGGAGTTGAAGTCCACCAGTCTTAAAAGAGCCGACTTTGCAGACCCCTGCACTAGTAAAACCCCCAGTGTGTCTCCACAGCTGCACTGAGCATGCAGACACTCCTATCCCAGTATCTCAAGAACAAAGTCCTTGATCACAGCAAAGACACACCATCTCTGACCATGGTGTTGATCTTTCAGCACCTGGTGCTGAAAGATACAAAACTCAGTTGAAAATATTTAAAATAAAGCAACTTGGTTGCCCTTGCCCAGCCAGGTTTCAGGTGCCACCTCTGTCACAAACAGTTTGTGGGTGTAGGTGATTTTTCTGCAATTGATTTGCACCTTGAAGTCAAGCCTCCAGCAACCTGGCCATGTAGCCTCTAAAGATGAGTGATTGGGTTGGAAATTGAGATAGCCATTAATTTGGAGTGTAGAAGTTTACTGTACACTATGGATTGTATGGATTAGGCGCAACTTGTATTAGATTACTTTCATATTGTTGGTTGGTTGGTTAGTTGGTTGGAGCCAGTGCGTACTTCTGGGATTCAGTGTAATCGTTGAAAGGAATGATATATGGGGATGGTAGATATCCATGGGTTCAAATTTATTTCTTGGCACCAAAGAATCTGCATCATTGGGTGCCCTTCAGTAAATCTGCCTCTGCTGAGTCCAAGCTTTCTTTTGTTGAAGGTATATGAGACAGTATAGCACCTACTCTTTGTTGCTAGGACCTTCTGTAAAGAAACAGAGCAAAATCCTACTAGCTTAATGTTCATGGGAAAAGCAAATAAATTAGGCTTGCAGAGAGGGGCTGATTTTAAAAGACAAAGATAGTAATTATTTTAGGATTTATGATGTTGGATCTGAATTAATCCTCACTGTGCAGTTATTTAAGAAGAAAAACAATCTTATCCAACTCCCGGAACTTGCCTTTTCTAACCTTAAGTTTCCTATTTACATGTTATAAGCCTTGTTCCTTTTCTCTCTTTCCTGGATATACATTCAGATTTTGTTATAAGCTGATGTGGCATTTTCTGCTTCCTTTTCCTTGTATTTTGTTGAATCTCTAAAGCCTGGTCATTACGCAAGCTCTTGATTTGTGTATATTTGATCAGGTGGAAAGTACACAGCTGTTATAGATCTTTCCAAAAGAATCAACATAGGAAAGGAAAGGCATATTTGCTTAGTAATTGAGTTCTGTTGCTTTGCCCTTTCGCCTATCCAATGCCACTGGCAGCATAGGGATGAATTCTTCCCACGCAATAATTAGAAACTTAATTTGCAGTTTTATTTCAAATGAGTAATAAATATATTTTGGAGGAGATATAAAATGAGGCAAAAATAAATAAATACATCTTAGCACACGGACAAAAAATCACAGATATGATATCTGCACTGAGGGAATGTAATTGCCTGAGACAGTATTGTTTAAGGTTTTATAAAACATTTATTTTTGCAAACCAGTTGGAGAAGTGTGTGTGTGTGTATAACTTTAAATAAAATAATGTGTGAGTATATTGATTGTTAAAATTGAGGTAAGTAGGAAGGTAAAACGAATAACCTAACAGGGCCTGGTTGAAAAGAGAAGTTTCATAGATCCCTACAAGGTATTCGTGTAGATGTGCTCTGGATTTGGGAAGAGGTGGAGAACATTCCAGAATGTATCCCCATCACAAGAATTAAGGTTTGGGAAGGCATAAAAATAGCTGAAGAAATGGAATATTTAGTGGCCACTGTTTGTCTGATTTTTGGCCAAATATGACAACAACGTTAGGAATTATCCTTTATCTGAAGTTCTATAGAACGTTTTCAGCTAAAATTGTAGCTATGAGACTATGTTCCTACAGAGGTGGGCACGGGAGATGTAAAAAACAAGGAAAGGACCCCCCCCCCCAATATTAGAATTCCTTCAGCTCTGATGGTTCCTACAAAATGATAAATCATGAACTGTGGGGTTGGCAAACTACAAGGGTGAGGCTCACATACACACACACTAAAGCAGACCAGAAATTCACATGGCTTAAAGATGTGTGTGGAACCAATTACTGATTCATCTGAGCCTAGCAATTTTATATTTCTAGCATAATCTTTTAATATTTGTAACTACATGAACTATTCTTTCATCTGGTGTTTTTGCTAAGAAATGGATTATTGATTAATTTTTCCCTCTGGCACTTTTACTCCCTTGATGTTAGCTTTTATACTAATGGTATATGTCCAAAATTTTGGATGAAAAAAATCTGTTAAATTAGAAACAATTAGGATACTAGAAGTAGTCTACAAAACAAGATACACACACTGTCCCATCCCACTTATACTTTTTAAGATCTCAAAAACCTTGGTTGGTCTATATTAGAACAAAGTGGAGTATGAATCTATTAGCAGTGTCCTGAGCAACATATAACTCATAAAACAAATGTAGCTAAATTGGAAACCAATGGAGCTCCTAGTAAGATGAATTAAATCTTTTATAATAAGTCTGAAGCTGTTTTTTAAAATTAATTAAAATACTTTTTTCTTCTGGGGATGCTTTTCCAATTCGGTCATTACATCCTCCCTATGCAATGATCAGCATTCTTCAGTTGCACTTCTGCAGGTGAAAATGGGATGTTTATTCTTGATTTGTGGGAAATGCCCAACCTGGCCAGGAGGAGGAATCAAGTGGGGAGTAATCACTGAATTGTTTGCAGTCACAAGAGACCCAGGACTACCCCAAATTCCACCCTGCCATCCCCGCCCCCAAGATCTATGGTACCGTGTCTCTCTGTTCCCAGAGGAAGATGAGCAGTCTGGGGGGAATCCTGTATTATAGGTAGAATTGTTTGAACTTGAACTATTCACATGTTGATTTTTGCTTGGGCCTGACAGGATCCCAGAACAGAATTCAGTAGAATTGAAAGAGGCATTTTAATTTTAATTTATTTTTAAAATAAGAATTCGCAGGGATTTTTAAAGCAAAGTATTATATATACAATAGCTTAACAAAAAGACAGTTTTCAATAGAAAGATATTTATGTGCCATCAAGTTGGTGTTGATTTTTAGTGACAACATAGGAAGATTTTCTTCACAATGATCTGTTCCTAATCTAGTTTTTCACATCTTCCAAAAGGGAAAGGAAAGGGAAAATATCAACAAAAAACTGTCTTGGTAATTTTCTTCCATCTCAATCTATATACTCTCCCAGTTGTATAGGCTGATGGGTGAGAACTTCAGATTACAAGGCGTTTGTGTTTCTTAACATACTACAAAAGCAATGTTTAAAAGCAAAATCTAACAATGTGGTTTCTTTCTTTCTAGTTTTTCAAGATGTTCTCCCAAAAACCTGAGGATGGCATACAATTCAACAGTATGTACCATAAGCAGAATTCTTTCCAGTAAAGTGGCAGCTAAATAAATTGTCTCTATTTATCTATCCCCAAGGAAAGTCATGCTTATCAAAAAGAGAGATAACCCACCATGTAATATGACCATTATTGTAATGCAGTTTCTTTGAGTCGTCTCATTCCTTTCTTGTACCTCTATTACATATTGCATTTGGGCAAGGCATGAAAGAAATTTGTGTCCTTCTCAATTTAGCAAATTGGAACTTCCATTTGGGGGTGCCAAAATTCTGTATCCAGATAAATAATATGGGTTATGAGTAAATCAGAACCGGATTAAAGTATTTAGAAAAAAATCATATCACTTGACTTTCTCTTGTGTATTAACCTAAGGCTTAACATTGTTTAGAATAACGCATGCTTTCTGTTTGCTTTGAAAAAATTAAACGATAACAAGTTGTGGTTGGTATTTACCTTTCCAAAAAAACGATGTGAGTGCTGGCTTATTTTCTGCTTACCTGGATGAAGACGTACTTAAAATTTAAATATTTATCTAATAGCAGCTTCCTGTTTCTAGGGACAAGCAAAGATTGTTTGTCTTGGAAGAAACTTAAGAATCTGTAACAGCATTCTCAGCGTGTTCGTTAGGCTGCAATATGGACATGCCATAGTATTAGGGGGGGGAAACAGAGAATCAAAAGAAAGTGCCAAAAGAAGAAGCAAAATCTGGGTCCTTGCAAGGAGAAGGGCGGGGTATAAATTTGAAAAATAAAAATAAAAATAAATAATAAAAGCAAAGCGGAAAGTGCTAATGCATTGCTGCGTGAAGATTGCCCCAGCCCAAAGGCCTTCAAGAAACAATCGAAATTCATCTCTTTATGAACTCCAACAGATGCTGTTGATTGCTTCTTGAACTGTAGGAGGGTCAAACAATTATTCTTTCTTTATTGGCAATACTTGTTAGACAACATTTGTGAAGTTCTTGGTCAGGAGAATTACTCAGACTCTCTGTAGAGGAACCCCCCCTTCAGGAAGTACTGTACTCTGGGATGAACTATGTAAGAACTAAGTTGGGAATGGCTCCTTGACAGAAAGGTTACATTTGAGTGGCTAGATTCAGTTTTTCACATTTACTTTTGTCCCTCAATTCTCAACTGAAAATTGAACTTTATAAGTGTACAGCAGGCATATAGAGATTTGCTGGGACAAATGAGCTACAGGTGACTGGAACTCACTTTCCTCTCAGTATTCGGGGAGGAAAAAATGACTCAGTTCCTGTTGTTCCATGTTCCATGTTTAGAAGCTTGACCTTGTAAAATCTATAAAAGTTATTTTCATACATTTCCTGTATACTCTCTCTTCATGGATAAAGGTGATAGACTAATCAGAAAAAAATGGAATCCTTGTCCTTAAGCTGTTGGAAAGCCTGGGTCAGCAATAATTCCCAGTAATCAGGTGGTAGAAGCTGCTGGGACTTTGCTCATGCATGATACATTCTGGGGTAACCTGAATTATCTTGAGTTTTCTTGACCTAATCATACTGGTTGAGTGGAATTTCACAATGATATACTTTTTTTCCTGTACAGATAATGAAAAAACCATTGAATCTCTAAGAGGGACCATAATCACTTTAATGGAGAGTCATGGAGATACGTTGCCTTCTCCTAGCCCACCTTTGCATCCAACAAGGTAATTTGAAAGGAGATTGCAAGACAAAAGTATTCCTTTTAAGCATTAGTATGCATGCTGCTCATATTGACTTCAACACAACACAACACAACACAATACAATACAATACAATACAATACAATACAATACAATACAATACAATACAATACCACAGTTGGAAGGGACCTTGGAGGTCTTCTAGTCCAATCCCCTGCCTAGGCAGGAAACCCTGTACTGTTTCAGACAAATGGCTATCCAACATCTTCTTAAAGACTTGCAGTGTTGGGGCATTCATAACTTCTGGAGGCAAGCTGTTAATTGTTCTAACTATCAGGAAATTTCTCCTCAGTTCTAAGTTGCTTCTCTCCTTGATTAGTTTCCACCCATTGCTTCTTGTTCTGCCCTCAGGTGCTTTGGAGAATAGTTTGATTCCCTCTTCTTTGTGGCAACCCCTGAGATATCGGAACACTGCTATCATGTCTCCCCCAGTCCTTTTTATTAAACTAGACATACCCAGTTCCTGCAACCGTTCTTCATATGTTTTAGTCTCTAGTCCCTTAATCATCTTTGTTGCTCTTCTCTGCGCTCTTTCTAGAGTCTCCACATCTTTTCTACATCGTGGTGACCAAAACTGAATGCAGTATTCCAAGTGTGGCCTTACCAAGTGGTACTAAAGTGGTATTAACACTTCACATGATCTTGATTCTATCCCTCTGTTTATGCAGCCTAGAACTGTGTTGGCTTTTTTGGCAGCTGCTGCACACTGCTGGCTCATATTTAAATGGTTGTCCACTAGGACTCCAAGATCTCTTTCACAGTTACTGCTATTGAACAAGGTACCACCTATACTGTACCTATGCATTTCATTTTTGTTGCCTAAATGTAGAACCTTACTCTTACACTGTAGAACTCAACGGAATAAGTAAAAGGGCTTTGGACTCTAAAAACTGAGTATTTAACATAGGATAGTGCTGTTACTACACATTTAGCAGAATGACGGTATCAGATCAAAGGAGATTGTAATCTAAAATCATTTATGAGAAGGATAACAAACAAAGGAAAAAGAAAGTAGAGACTGGGGCTACATTGAATCAATGTGAAGAGATATAACTTGTTTGTGATTTGTAATGCTGTGTGTGTGCATTATCTCTTAAAATATATATACACCTTCCATGTTGAAAATTCAACATGGATAATTTGCTTGGGCCAGCAAACCATTTTAAATTCAGCTATAATGTCACTTGACAATGGAATGGATGGCATATACTGTAAGTTTAATAAATTAAAAAATAGAACATAGAAATTAGAACAATGTATATCTTGAATTAAATCAGCTTGTACTATGCTGCATGGATTGAAAGTACATTATCCATTATTTATGTGATTGTTGAGCTTGATAAAATAGTTAATTTCTAACAGCTGTAGAAAAATATTTTAAAAATAGTTATTAGTTTCTCTTTTCTGGAAGGTTTCTAATATTTTTATATTGACTTAGTTTTTGAATAGTAGTAGAAGATGATCTTCGATCAGTTATTATCAAGTCAGAAGGCTACAGATATTGATGGAATATTTATAGAAATATTGCAAATCAGTAAAGATTTTAACCAAGTTATGAAAGCAAATACAGACATAGTGGTTTCCAGATTGAAAAGATCAGTCTACATATCCAGACCAAAGAAAGGAGATTTAAGAGAGAGTGTGAACTATCACACAATAGCCTTAATTTCACATGCTAGCCAAATAAATTATCCCACACAGATCAGAGCCCTAAATAGAAAGAAAGGGGTGTGTCAAATGTTTAAAGTGACTTTAGAAAAGGCCAAGAAACCCAAGACAATTTTGCTGGTGCTCCCTGGGTAATTGAGAATGCCAAAGAATTCCACAAAGAGGTCAATACGTTTTTCACGGATTACCAAAATGCCTTTGATTGTGTCAACCCAGATTCTTCTCTGCCTTGTGAAGGATTGCTGTAGGAAGGATATTGTAACGTTGCTTGTCTTACGCAGGAGATTATGTCTTACTTCTGCAACCCAAATTATAATTGCCTTTGATAAAATCTTTATTCAGCTTGATCTGCCTGAATCTAAATGACTCTTGGTGGCTCAAAATACATGAAACAATATAAAAAGAATATCATAGAAATAACAGACAATAAAACCAGGCTCCAAGAAAGAAAGAAAAAGGAAGAGCAAATGGCAAACCCCAAACCATCTTACCAATGACTAATATCCAGGAAAGGAGGCAATAGCCTCCCTAGCCCTGGGCTTGGGAGAACAGCCATAGTCTCATAAAATAAAACAAGTGTGCCCTTAACTACAAAAGCCTTGTCAACAATGGGCAGTCAATTGCCCTTTTGTAACTGGTTACTCAATTAGTTATATAGAACCCACACTTGGGGTGACATTCTGTGGCCTACCTGAATGGCATGTTTGTGCAGAATTGTATAACTTAGCTTTCCTCAGACTGGTACCTCCCCCCTCAATATGTTGGATTAAAATTTCCATCTTCCCCAGCCAATATGTTCTAAAGTAAATTTAGTATTTCATCATCGGGGATGGTTTCTGCATTGTATTGAGTCCCAGGAATGAAGAAAGGAGTGGTTTTCCATTCAAAGATTCCGCAATTTTGTCCTCCTCTGACAATTAATAGTCTAAATTATATTTGTAATTTCTGGCTTTATTTTGTGGGCAGAAATATCCATTCATAATACAGTCATATTCTCTTGTAAGGAATTGAGTGATTAGCGGAACTGACATTTAATTATTTGATGTTGTAGGTTTTGGAGATAACCATCAGCTCACATATTTAGAATTATTCATTTTATAAAGCTTATAAACAATGACTCAATAAATGACGTGTAGTTGTTAGACCAGTGCTTATATAAATATTTGAAAGACAAGTTATAGCTTAGAGTATTAGAATATGTGTTGTAACAGCTGCTCATTTACTGAATCATTGTTTATCGTGAGACTTCTACACACCTATTAAACTTCTTATTTTATAAAGTAGAATTTGAGTATTTCCTGTGGTTTTCTGTTTCTTGAACTAATCTACCTTGAAGACCTGACAACACATCAGGTAATCAAACCTATTAATTTTTCACTTAAAAATAATGTTTATGCATTAGAGCTGGTAGTTCCCTTGGAATGTGTGATGAGTTTTTTTTCTTACCATGGTGGACAACATTTAGAAAGGGGGTAGTCAACCTGGTCCCTACAGCCCACTAGTGGGCGGTCCAGCTTTCATGGTGGGCAGTAGGGGTTTTGTCCGATACTGAAG
Organism: Rhabdophis nuchalis; assembly: GCA_039707465.1. Taxonomy (NCBI): domain Eukaryota; kingdom Metazoa; phylum Chordata; class Lepidosauria; order Squamata; family Natricidae; genus Rhabdophis; species Rhabdophis nuchalis. The sequence continues at coordinate 114,515,047 of CM077644.1, read as the reverse complement.
CACTTTCCTTTTTTTAAAATTAATTGACTTCCCTACTTTATAAATGACCATTACTGTGGAACCGGTGGGTGGTTAGAAAATTTTACTACTAACAGAGATACAAAAGTGGGCGGTAGGTATAAAAAGGTTGACCACCTCTAATTTAGAAGAATGCAAGTTTGTTGAAGTGATCAAGGAAACTGCGGGAGACATCTGACAAAAGCCTGCCTTTTTTTTTGTTGGCAAAGGTTTGACACAAAAACGTCTTGAAATGCGATTATAAGGCTCCTGTAAGGTGAAGCCTAGAATGAGTTGAATTGGTCACCTAGACATGGGAGACATAAGAAATTGGAGTTTAGCTGGCTGCGGGTTACTATCTTTGCCTTCTTTTTTCTCTGAATCAGGAATTAGAGATAAACTTAAAAAAAACAAACCCTCAAAACAATTATTCATAATTATGTAAAGCTGATTATGTATGAAAAATAGAAATTACTTCTATTCTCTTGGGAAAACATTACAGGTAGTCCTCTACTTATGACTACAATTGAAACTGAAATTTTGGTCACTAAGCAATATGGCAATTGAGTGAGTCATCATATGACCGGACCCAAATTTATGACCATTTTTACATTAAGCAAATTGCCATAGCCATTAAGCCAGGGGTGTCCAAACTTGGGAACTTTAAGACTTGCGGACTTCAACTCCCAGAATTCCCCAGCCAGCATGGCTGGCTGGGGAATTCTGGGAGTTGAAGTCCGCAAGTCTTAAAGTTCCCAAGTTTGGACACCCCTGCATTAAGCAAATCACATAGCCATTAAGTGAATCACACAGTTGTTAGGAGAATCTGGCTTCTCCAATTAACTTTGCTTGTTGGAAGCCAGCTGGTAAGATTGCAAATTGTGATCATGTGACCATAAATCACTTCCACTCTCAAAACAAATCAAGCCAGTTGCCATGTGCCTGAATTGTGATCAGATGACTGCAGGAGTGCTGCAATGGTTATAACTTAAGAGGACAGGAAAGCAGGAGACCATGAATTTAATTCCCGTTTTTAGCCATGAAAGTCAGCTGGATGACTTTGGGCCAATCATTCTCTCTCAGCCCAACACACCTCACAGGGTGGTTGTTGCGTGGAAAACAGAAAGAAGGTGTATTGGATGTAGTCACCTCTTTGACTCATTACTAAACTGATAAAAGGCAGGACACAAACAAATAAAAGCAAGCACAAGCCAACTTCAAACTGTCATTAAATTAATGATTACCTTGTCAAATCAAATCAGGTTTATTACAGACAAGGACCAGAGACCAGAACAAATAAAAACACTCAGTAATGAATGACAGATAAAAAGTATATTAAAATCACAATTTGGCATCCAATCTGTCAGTTAGACATGGCCTAACTATACTATAATATCAATCTGTAAACTGTGAGGCCCATGGTCATTAAGTACTAAAATGCAAAAGAGTAGCAATGCAAAAGGGTTTGCTAGATTAGTTGTGTAAAACAGGGGTCCCCAACCCCCGGTCCGCGGACCAGTGCCGGTCCGCGGCTTCATAAGAACCGGGCCGCAGGGCCGGAGAGGAGGAGGAGGGAGCAGCCCCCTGGGCAGAGGATGGCCGAGAGCGCCTCCAACAGCTCCTTCCGACGGCCACCGTGGCGCACTTTCCGGGGCTTCCCGGAGGGGCCAGCATGTCAGTGAGGAGGTTACGGCTGCCTCATCCTGGGTGGGCGGAGGACCTGAGCTGCGGCTACCTTAAGCACGCCCACCTCTCTTCCAGCCGCGTGTGGCGCCTGGATGGCCTCGGCGACAATTAAGGTAGCAGCAGCTCGGGTCCTCCGTCCGCTCGCTCAACCGTTGCGGGATAACCTCCCCTCTGCTGCTTGGAGGAAGGAAAGGGATGGAGGGAGGGAAGGAAGGAAGGAAAGGGAGGGAAGGAAGGAAGGAAGGAAGGAAGGAAAGGGAGGGAAGGAAGGAAGGAAGGAAGGAAGGAAGGAAGGAAGGAAGGAAGGAAGGAAGGAAGGAAGGAAGGGGATGGAGGGTAGGAGGGAGGGAAGGAAGGGGGAGGGAGGCAATGGAAGGAAGGAAGGAAGGAAAGGAAAGGAAATAATCTATTTTCCTATTTCCTTCCACCTCAAGCTACCTTTTTGGTTAACCAGGTTAAAGATCTATTTTTCTCCCAGTGGTCATTTCAAACGAATCACATCTTCTGAGTCATTTCCTCGATTCAAACCAGCATCCCAAAGAGTCATGGGCTGCCTTTATATATAACGAGTGCCCATAAATCCATTTTTACCATCTTCAGAAGACCAAAGACCAGCCAGAAATGGAAGAAAGAAAGAAAGAAAGAAAGAAAGAAAGAAAGAAAGAAAGAAAGAAAGAAAGAAAGAAAGAAAGAAAGAAAGAAAGAAAGAAAGAACTTATGACCACAATTGAGCCCAAACTTTTGGTTGCTGAGCATTAAGTGAGATTCACCACATTTTCCAAGTTGCCCATGCCCACCGGGTCACATGACAACTGAACCACTCCCATAAAACAGGCCACACCTTTTGGCTCTCAAAAGAAATTTCAGTAGTGGTACTGTTGATATTTGGCTCTATTGACTAATAAGTTTGCCCACCAATGCCCTAGAGGGCCAAGTGAGGCGACTCCCCCCCCCCCCCCCCGCGTGCGCTTGCGCTGCCTGTTCCCCCTCCCCTCCTCCTCCTCTAGGCCAGCCGATCCGCAGAATTTTCTTTAAAATGAAACCGGTCCCTGGTGCAAAAAAGGTTGGGGACCCCTGGTGTAAAATAACTATGGTGGATTAAATAAAAGCAAGCAAAAGCAAATTTCAAAGTATCATTAAATCAACGATTGTCAAAAGGAGGGGGAAAAAAGAAAAGACCCCTAATTGCCAAAGGAAGGGCCTTTAGAAACGGTGATTTCCCGGAAGACAGGATGTGCTTTCTTCCTTGCCCTGGCTGTATATCTGGTGGTTTTTTTAAAAAAAATCCACCGGAAATAATACTGTATCTCAGTTCTCTGTCCCCAACTCCATAACATGCCTCTCACCTGTTTCAGGACATGTTATTTTTGTATTTCAATGTACAATGTAAATGAGATAAACCAGCCTAGGTGCACTGTCAATCAGTACTGGGTGACGAATGCTGGGGGCGATACCAGTACAATGGGAGGGGCGGCTATATGAAGGAACACTGACGAAAGCCCTAGCTACATTTTGTGGAGGTGGACAATTTGCACAGAATGTCACTTTTGATACTTGCTCTATATCGCTTGTAATACCTGTTCTCCCATAACAAGTACAGATGTAACAGCTGAAACTTTTTCCTATCGCTGATATATGTCAGGCTCTATATCGCTTGCTTGCTATTGGCTGACATAGTAACGGAGGAGTGGGGGGGGTGTTCATGGTATTTGGGAGAGGAATCGTGCTGGTGGAAACATCTCGAAAGAGGGAGTTTTGTTCTCACCATCTTCTGCGCATGCTGAAGGCTCATGTTTGGGTTTGGTCAAGGTCAACCATCTTTGCATACCAGCTGGATGAGGCCACTTGAAGATGCACCCCCACATGACACCCTTGGGGGCTGGAGATTGGACATTTGAGCTGGGGTAACTGGGGGGAGGGATTTGAGTAAACATTTGATATGTACAATTTTACGCCTTTTTGCCTCAGATCTTGCTTTACTTTCACTGTTTTCATTTCATATCCAGTAAAAGTACCTTTTCTCTAAAACAATGGCGTTGGGGGCTTCCTTTCTTGGATTTTGAAGGAGGCACGCCTGACAATATATCTGTGCTAAGAAAAGATGTAGTTGCCGTATTTGGAAAAGAGGAAATAGGTCAGATTTTTCAAAGAGTGGAGATTTGCATTCCTATACTCTCATATAAGATCAAAAATCGCAGGAGGTAATGGGCAACTAAATTTGCATAAGAAGTGTTCATCTCTACTTGGAACAATATATAATGTTTTTCCTCTTTTTCAGTGTGACAGAACTTCGTGATTTCTTTCTGGTAAACAACGTGACTTATTTGGCTCTGATATTTGACAAGGACGACTCCTTTTTGAGCAGAGAGGTGAATCTTAATTGATTTTTCAACATACACATCACAGTCAGTATTATTATTGTTTATTACATTTATATCCTGCTTCTCTACACAGAAAACATTTGAACCTCGAACATAAAATTAAAATAAAGAGTTGAAATTGGATTAATTTTTTTAAAAAATACAGGTAGATTGCTATCAGTGTGAGTTCAAATAATATGATATTTGGTTTAGTGAAAATTAATACCAAGTTGTATTTAGTGTGACCACATTAATGCAAGGCTATTGCTTGTGCAATTGAGACTTACACAGGTGCATTTGCAATTGGGGTTTTAGATGCTGCTAATCTTTGTGGAAAATGGAGAAAAGGATGATTCTGTCAGAAGAAAACAGTACTAGTTTTTAAAAAAAGAGAGTTGTTATTACCTTGGAGCAAAAATTTGACGTAATTGAAAACATGAAAGTGGTTGTAGCAACACTAAAATAGGATATATTGAAACACTCATAGAATTTTTTGTTTTTATTTTGCTTTCTGTAACTACTCGGTGATTTTGTTAACCATAAATTTTAATCAAGAGTATATTCTTTTTATCCTTTATTATAATATTTAATTGTTGTTTAAAGTACTTCACTGCCTATTTCCATCGAGCTGGAATTAATTTCCACATTTTCCATAGAAGTATCACTTTGGGTAGCGCAAATTCAAATAATCATTTTTGGGACTCATTAGCTGCACCCGCTTGTAATCATTATCAAATTCAAACTGAGAAGTTCTGAATAAAGAAGAAGGACACAGCCAAAAGAGTGGAGTCTGAATATAATTCCAAAGCAAGAACGTGCCACAGGGTAAAGAGTAAGGGAGATGACCTTGACAGAAATATGCAAGAGCTGTTATTTATGCAAAAAAGGCTGAAACTTTCTCTATGTCCTGGGAAGCAAGATGATCTTTAATGTGACTCAGGTAATACACCTTGCTGATTCACTGGGCTATAAGGATGGGAAGTGAAGCACAGTCAGACCTGTAAGATACTGCTGTGTTGTGCCTGGAAAATAATTGACAACCAATTACAGGATTTTCTACACAGGTACAGTAAGGTTTTGGTATTGGGTGTCTATTAGCGCCCTGCATGCTGTATTTTGCACTAAACTTTCAGGACACTCTTGAAGGCATTGCAGGTGTCAAGTGACTAATAGCTCATTCCCTATAACATTGGAATGACCTTTAATCAGCCTGACCAAGAAACTTGCCCAAAGTGAGTTTTTAGAGCACGCTCTGATGCACAGATAAATAGGCTAATTAAACATTATTATGTTATTATAGACCTGTAACTTTTGTAGAAAGAAATAAAAAGTACTGATCATTGGCTCTTCCTTCCTCTGCCTTCCTGGAATGTCTTACATGGGTCAAGCATTCTATTGGGAATATGTTTGACATATTAATTAAATCCCTGATACTGTCAGCAATAACTATTCTAGGGATATTTCCCCATCTCTACTGGATAATTGTCCCGTGAAGTCTTTGATGCATTTTGAGTTTGATTGTTGCTTGCAGATGTTTCATTACTCAACTAGGTTGAATAGTGAGATATGCTCACTAGCATATCAGTACTAGTGAATGTGGAGTTTGCTCCCTGTTTATATGCAATAGCTTGCCTGCCAGCATTGTTGGGAGTGTGATTTTCTCCTTGGTAGTTTTTACACACCATTTATTTACACACCATTCAAAAGAGACCATAAAAATGCTAAAAAGGAAATAAAAGGAGCAGAGTGTTTCCTCTCTAGCAGCCTACACCCAAATAAGCAGGGAACAACACCAGGCAAATAATCATGCAAAAAACTGTACCCTAATCAAAGGACTGTATGGGACATGGTTGCTCAGTGGCTAAGACACTGAGCTTGTAGAACAGAAGGTTGGCAGTTCAACAGTTTGAATCCCTAGTGCTGCGTAATGGAGTGAGCTCCCATTACTTGTCCCAGCTTCTGCAGTTTGAAAGCCCATAAAAAATGCAAGTAGAAAAATAGGGACCACTTTGGTGGGAAGGTAATAGTGTTCTATGTGCCTTCAGCATTTAGTCATGCCAGCAACATGACCATGGTCTTTGGACAGCGCTGGCTCTTTGGCTTAGAAACAGAGATGAGCATCGCCTCCTAGAGTCGGGAACAACTAGCAATATGTGCGAAGGGAACCTTTACCTTTACCTAATAAAAGGACTACTAAGCAGAACCTTTGCCCCTCACTCCCCCGATACCGTACTGTATATAAATAGGGAGGAAAGCCCACACTCACTAGCACTAATGATTTTATCTAGTTGGGTACTGAAATGTCTGCAAGCAAACAACCAAGCTCAGAGATCTCCAAGGACTCCACAGTTTCACCTTGAACTACATATGTTCTCTTTTGTTTGTTCTGTGTGAGGTCAAGTTAATATTTCTGAGTTGTTCAGAGGAGATGTTTGTTTTACAGCTTTGGGGTACTTCCTCTTCCCTGGCTGGTGCTTATTTTATTAAAAATAACTGATATGCATATGTGCCCAGATATCATCACTTGACAAGGTTAAATCGAAGGAAGCAAATGACATAGTTCACAGGACGTGTTTTCTTCATGTGACTAAACCAAATAATCTTTAACTTCCAATTAATCTCCTGTGAAAGAATTTCTTTTACATAATCCACCCCCACAACCCACAGTGAGATCCAATGAAAGGAGGAAACCAGGATAATACTTCTGGTGGTTGGCTTTTTTCATTCAAGGTGACAGGGACGCCCCCTTTTGTTTCTCCACAACAATTACATTTGTATGGTAAATTAGAGTATGATCTCTTTCTATAAAGTGTATTTCCAGTTAAAGTAAACATGGATAACACCGACAATAGGATTTTGTGAATTTGCCCAGACTTTTGTTTTAATCTTTTTTGACAGATCAGTATGAACTTCTGGTTTCAAATTAAGCAGGGAGCATCAAAAAGATCTTTAATTTAAAACCTAATGTACATGTGAAAGGATGTAAATTCTGATTCTAGCAACACTGACATGAGGTGGCAACATAGAAGATTTCTCCATGCATGGAAAACTGTGGATGAGCAGCTGCTGATTTCGGCTTCAAGCATCTTAGTTATTTCCCTCCCAATATCTCTTTTTAGCTGCCAGTTTTTCTAAAGATGGAAGAATCATTTGTTCCTGGAAAGAGAAGTGGAACTGCCATTGTGTTCCCTCTGGCTTTCTCTGCCTATTTACCTCATGAAGTCTGAACAGAAAGACTTTTACCAGATTCAGTTTTAGCAATGGAGGCACTGTACTTATTCAGAATGCTTTCCCCACAGATCAGGATCCCAAATGGCTCACCAAAAGTGATAGTAAAATCGTATGTGTATCATGACCATTATTGAGCTGTAACCCTGATCTAACATCTGAAGGTAAAATTATAGCTTCTGGTTTTAAATTGTTGATGCTCCCTGATGCAAATCAGTACAAAGGAATTCCTGCATAAAAGAGGGGAGAAATTATTTTTGTAGGTATATTTGCACGCTGACAAAAAGATTGTTATTTTCAGTTCTTTGGCTTTTTCTCTTCTGAGTTTCCTCTTCATGGCCTAGTGAGTACCTCTGGCTGCTTTATTCCCTTCAGTGAACTTTGGGATAAGAGAAGAAACAAAGAAAGTAGTTAATTGCCACAAGTCTTAAAAGAAATAATAGGTTGCACCTACTGGCTCTTATAAATATAAACACAAAGATTATGCTAAGAATCTTTCATTGTGTAATCATTGCGCTGAGTATATGTAATGGTATTATCTGCCTCTTTTCCAGTTCGGGATTCAACTGAGACTTTGGCAATGGATAACATTGCTAAAGAAATAATGAATGTTCCAAAGAATGCGAGTGCCTCTGATTCATCCACAAATATGCAACCTGACACTGTTTAGATGTCAGTAACCTGAAAAGGATCAGCAAGATTTCATTGGTAGTGGAACCATGAGAGATGCAAGACAGTCTTTCAGAAGATTAAATTTTCGAATAGAGGAGGAAGAAAGTAACTTCTTGCATCCAGATGAGCAATATTGACTCATGCCTTGTTTGATCCTAGGTAGCACTGGATATGTTGCAGTTTGAGAACATTGCAATAAGGCGAGTCCTGCAGAGCAATGAAGAGCTAGTGAAGCAGTTCAACATCACTACCTTTCCATCTGGCCTCCTTGTGACCAATAATGGTTCTTGCAGAAGCATCCCTGGGTAAGAAGTTGTCATAGTCATAGAAGCCTCCCTTTTCTGTTTTATCTAGTACTGTTGCTAAATGCTCAAATTCTCTTGTCGCCATGTTCTCCTTGAGTTCAAGAATTTAGGTTCTTGTGGCAACCCAGATAATTTCTTTTGTGAGGATTTCCTATCCAAGTTGCAATTTCTTTTAAATATGTTGCAAAAATTGACCTTCTATTCTTAAATTTTGTTTCATAATTATTCATTTAAGGAATTTGCAGAATATTTATATTGTTGGGATTCTCGGACCAGTTCCTGTGTGAGGGATATTATTTAGAATTTATTTTTACTTTATTTTTATTTAGAAGGGAAGCTTATCAAATTTACAGATGACACCAAACTTGGGAGAATTGCTAAAATTTTGGAAGATAGATTCAAGAATCAGAAGGATCTTTATGGGCTACAGCAATGGGTCCTATCCAATAAGATGTGGTTCAGTGGTTATAAAAGTCCTGCATTTGGCCAAGAAAACCAAATGCATGGCTATAAAATAGGTACCACCTGGCTCAACAATAGCAATAGAGAGAATGAGGTGTCCTAGTGGACTACCACTTAAGTATGAGGAAGCAGTGTGCTGCAGTTGTCAAAAAAATAAATACACTCCTAGGCTGCATTAACAGAGATAGCATCAAGATCACGAGAAGTGTGAATGTTCTTAAAAAACATTCCTCAATCCTGGAGGATGAAAATGGAGGAGCAGAGGGGGCCACGGCCTCGCCCACTGGGGGCCAGGGAGAAGAACAAGAAGATACAATTGCTAAGAGACTTAGATCTAAAAAATGACTTTAATATAGTATAACTTTTGTTTGGATGTTTGTATACGATTGCTAGCACAGAACTTACAATGATGTATGCACTTCTCTTCACTTTGTAGTACTATTGAAATATGTATTATCTATGTTTTGTCAAGAAGCCCCGGAGGGGCCCACGATCTCGACGTGAAAGTTCTCAAAATATTTCCTTATCACACCTTACCCTACCCTATTTGAAAAAATTGTAAAACTCAATAAAACTTTTTCAATATTAAAAAAAAAAAGATCACGAGAAGTGATAATACCACTCTCTATTGCACTAGTAAGGCTATACTTGGAATACTAGTCAAGTTCTGATAGCCACAATAGAAAAAATGCTAAAGATCCTAGAAATAGTACAGAGAAAATCAGTAAAGATGATAAGGGGTCTGGAGGCTAAACCCTATGATGGGTGGCTAAGGAAACTATGTATGTTTAGTCTTAACAAAAAGTAGTATTAGATGAAATATGACAGCTGTCTTCCTGTACTTGAGGGCCAGTCACAGAGATGAGGAGATTGACTTATTCTCCAAAGTATCTGAGGGCAGGACAAGAAGCAATGGGTGGAAGCTTTTAAACAGATATCATACTTGGAACTAAGGAGAAATTTCCTGATAGTGAGAGCAGTTAACCAGTGGAACAGCTTGCCTCCAGGAGTTGTGAATGCTGGAGGTTTTCAAGAAAAGATTGGCCCAGGATGGTATAAAGAGATCTGCCTTGGGCAGAGGGGTGGAATAGAAGACCTTCCAATCCTATGATTTAGGCATCTGCAGAAAATGGCAACAGGATAGATTTCTACAGAACTTCTGTGATCATTGTAGTAAGAGATCAGCCTGTTTATTATAATTCAGACAGCTGCATTGTCAAAACCAGTTTTCAGCCAACTGTTGGGGTGGGCCAGTGTTTATCTGCTAGCTGAGTTGGGAATGACAGAATCTGCACTGATGGGAGGTTCTTGTGTGTGAAGCAAAAACCCTGGGTTTTTCTTTTGGGCGTTGCTCAAAAGGTGTTCTCCTGGGATATAAAGGATCTGTGTATGGAGGGCGTGGATATGGGATATGTCTTGCTAATTTCTTACAAAATCTTTGCGAGTGCTGTTATTCCAGAGAGACAAGCTGTGTTCTTCTCTTGCTATTGTATCATACATACACCATAATTAGAAGCCTCTAAGGCAGCAATATCAAACCTGGTTTTGTATAGATGTGAGGAACTGTGTAACCGATTACTGTGATAAATTTTTGTCTGCGGTCCTGTAGTTTAATCTAAGTCTCCCCGAAACCAGACTTGAGCTATGTGTGTGCCACGTATGGCCCCCCACATTTGTGGTAAACTCTTGTATCCTTTAATACAGGGGTCTCCAACCTTTGCAACTTTAAGTCTGAAGGACTTCAGCTCCCAGACTTCTCCAGCCAGCTTTGCTGGCTGGAGAATTCTTGGAGCTGAAGTCCTTCAGACTTAAAGTTGCAAAGGTTGGAGATCCCTGCTTTAATATCATGATACCACAACTAGTACGTATATATTGGATTTATGCCATCTGATCTACACAGTTTCTTGTCTTCTACATTCCCTCTTCTGCTTAATGATTTATATACACTGACTTTTTTGTGGTTAGCTGCACATGTTAGATTTCCTTTGAAGATAACATTTCATAATCCAGCACTAGTTGTACTCACTATCTAAAATAAACAGCTGTCAGTTCAAATGCTGCAGTGTAATATGTCAACGCAAGTCAATTAATTCATTGCGAATCTTCTTGAGAAGAAAGGTGATTCCTTAATTGTGGAGCATTCAAATTACTATCTCTTGGCATAGTACAGCAGCTTGGAGGCTGAATTTTGAGGCACAACTTAATAGATACCATAATTATACCTTTTTATATACTCAGCTGTAAGTAAAGCTGAACAACTGAATTCTCAAACTAGAATGTGGCATTGATATAAGGCAGTGGTTCTCAATTATTTTCTGTCAGGCCCCCCCTAGGAAGAAGAAAACATTTCGCGCCCCCCGCGCGACTGTAAATAGTATCATTTGTCTATAAAATTGTTAGTACACCTCTGCATAACACTGTATCCTTATTAACGTATAAGAGAATAAAAAAAAGAAATAAATGTGGATCAATTTACAACAAAGAATAGCTTTATTAACTGTAGCAGAAAAGATTTAAAGTGGATTAAATCCTTAATTAAACTATAAACATTTTTTGATTGGACATGTCAAACCATGTGACCGGGTGGGAGTGGCCAATTTGGAAAATGTGAAACTCACTTAACAATGGTCTTGGTTAGCAACCAAACTTTTGGGCTTAATTGTGGTCATAAGTTCTCTCTCTCTCTCTCTCTCTTTCTTTTTCTTTCTTTCCTTCTGTCTTTCTTTCTCTCTTTCTCTCTCTGTCTCTTTCTTTCCTTCCCTCTTTCTTTCTCTCTCTCTCTTTATTTCTTTCTCTTTCTCTTTCTTTCTCTTTCTCTCTTTCTTTCTCTTTCTCTTTCTTTCTCTCTCATTTTTTCTTTCTTTCCCTCTTTCTCTCTCTCTTTATTTCTTTCTCTTTCTCTTTCTTTCTTTCCCTCTTTCTCTCTCCCTCTCTTTTTCTCTCTCTCTTTCTGTCTCTTTCTTTCTTTCCCTCTCTCTCTTTCTTTTTTTCTCTTTCTTTCCTTTGTCTCTTTCTTTCTCTTTTTCTCTGTCTGTCTTTCTTTCTCTCTCTCCCACTTTCTTTTTCTTTCTTTCTCTCTCTCTCTCTCTCTTTCTCTTTCTTTTTCTTTCTCTTTCTTTCCCTCTTTCCCCCCCTCTCTTTCCCTATTTCTCTCTCTCTCTCTCTCTCTTTCTTTCTTTCCCTCTTTCTCTCTCCTTCTCTTTCTTTCTTTCTCTCTCTCTCTTTCTCTTTCTTTCTCTTTCTTTCTGTCTCTTTTCTTTCTCTCTTTCTCTCTTTTTTTTCTCTTTCTTTCCTTTCTGTCTCTCTTTTTTCTCTCTTTCTCTCTGTCTTTCTTTCTCTCTTTCTTTCTTTCTCTCCCACCTTCTTTTTTTTCTTTCTCTCTCTGTCTCTCTCTCCTTTGTTTGCCCATCTGTTACTCTGTGTGTGTGTGTGTGTCTGTCTCGCATTCAGGCACTTAAATCACTCATTCTGTGTCTCTGTCTATCTTTCTCTCCCTCCCTCCCACTCTCTGTCTCTCTGTGTGTGTCTGTCACTCTCTGGTTCCCCCCTCCCTCCCTGTCTCTCTGTGTGTCTGTGCCTCTCTCTGTCTGTCTGTCTCCCCCCCCCCCCCCACAAACCTCCTGAGCTCCTGGAAGTAGCCTGACCGGCCCGCCAGCCCGCTGGCTGTATTTACTCGCTCGCTCTCTCACCCATCCACCGGACGAAGGAAGCTGGCGTCCGATGGGTGAGCAAGCGAGCGAGCAACCGCGACCAGCGGGCCAGCAGATTGTTGGGCGCTGCCGCAACTTTCCTTACCTGCCCGCCGGCCAGTCGGCCACAGTTACTCACTCGCTCGCTCACCCACCGGACGCCAGCTTCCTTCGTCCGGTGGGTAGGTGAGCGAGCGAGTAACCGCAGGCGGTGGGCAGGCAGGTTGTTGGGCGCTGCTGCAGCAAGTTTCCTTGCCCGCCCGCGCTTGCTTGTTCGCTCGTTCACCCACCCCTGGACGAAGGAACCTGGCGTCTCCGTCCCCGCCCCCCATCCCCGGCCGCCGCGATCACTCGCCTTAGCCTGCCCCGGCCGCCTAGCTGCGCGCTCTGCCAGGGGGCTGCCCCCTCCTCCTTCGACCTCACCTTTCCACGCTGATTGGCCCGAAGCGCATCCCCTTCCTTATCCCCACGTCCGCTTTCTGCCTCGTCCAGCCTAGCGGTGCTCAAGAGGCACGGCTTCCGGCTGCTCCTTCTCTGACGCCTTTCTCAGTCGCCTTCGGGCTTTACCTACAGCTGCTGCCGCCGCCGCCGCAGAGTGGGCCTGGGATGCCAAGACGGCGGCGTCTTGGCATCCCAGGCCCACTCTGCGGCGGCGGCGGCAGCGGCGGCAGTATCGGTCTTTCCGGGTGTGCGGCTCCTGACTATCAAACGCGCCCCCCTTTACGGAGGCTCGCGCCCCCCTGGGGGGGGGCACGCCCCACTATTTGAGAAACGCTGATATAAGGCATATCAGATGTCATTGTAGTTTGTTGCATTCCATTCATTAGGAGGCCAACAGCTTTTAATTAGCATCTGCAAAATTACAGCACACAGAAAGACATAACATAGCTGGTTGGCTCAACTTGTAAGTGTCCCAGCTGGTCATGAAGCACCAGTCTTCTTATTTCAAGTGGGCCAATGAAAGGAATGAGAAATGGGCCATGTTTTAAAATATCCTTCCCATATTCTTGCTTATTTTTTCTTCTGGATTTAAACTACCATGATTAAATACTTAGAGCTCCTTTCCAGATTGTCCCATAACTTTGAAAACTCTCTGAGAACATGATACAACTGGGAAGGCATCCACTGATTATTGCAGTGAACAAGAACAGTTATGTCAAAAAATGCTGTTAGTTTTTGGGAGCCAGGCTTTTAGAGGTTCAGGAATGAGAATTAAATCCTTCAACTTCACGGAGTAGTAGCAAATCCATAGTTTGTGCACGTCTTTCAGTTATGGAAACAGCTGTGAACATAGGACTCTGGCTTTAAGTGCAATGAAGAGATCTATGGTGAATAGGATTGCATAGCATCACCTCCTTCCTTGCTCCCCTTAAGATGCTGCCAACTATGGTTTTATAGGGCAATGACTCTTTCGTTATTCAGGAAGGTAATTCCACATTGAACCCAGTAGAATTAGTGACTAAAAATTACTCATGCTTATATCTCTGTAACTAAGCTATCTTAGTCCATCAGAATATGTATGTGGCTGGCATAAACACTATTTGACATTAAGGTGGGCATCTCCAGGCCATGTACCTGATGCTTCAGAGGGATTTCAGCTCCATTCACAATTATCCATTTCCTTGATTTAGAAACCATTTACTCGTACCAGCTTAATTTCACCAAGATTCAGGCACAGTGTACAGTATTGATCCCCTTCTAGTCTATTATTGCTACTGGGCATTGCCCCAAACCTTTTCACATTCTTAATCATGTCTTCCACTGCTTTACGTAGATGCAGTATTAAAATAGCACCAAAGTACCTTGTGTTTTTCTCTGGCAAAATTATAAAGGAACTGAAAAATATTCATCCAGTGCTACCTTGTATGATCAACCTTGCAACTTGCATTTCTCGGCCTGGTTTGCAGAAGGGAAGTTTTATTTCACATTATTTGGAAACAAAGATAATTGAGTGTGGTCTTCCGAAAACTTGGCAAGTGATCAACTGTGTTCTGACCTACCACCTCACATCCACCCAGCTGCTCGTCTCCTCCACATACATTTCTAATTGCAGAAAAGTTCATTAGAAGCCAGACAATGGCTGGTTCTGAGATGCTGGCAGAGAACAATGGAACCTGTGCTTGGACCCTCTGGTGAATTCCTGCTACTGAATAGTGCATTAAACAACAAGCAGATGGTCTCCCTCCACCCCCTCCCCTACATCGCTCTTAGCAGATGATTGATGTCCACCTGGCAGTGAAGGCGTTAGTGGGATGGGCAAAGGGGCATGTTGGCACTGTTGATTTCCTTAGCAAGAGGTTTACAGATGCGACGGCACTACTCACTGCTGGACCGGAGGGGAATAATTGGTGCACGTGAAATCAATATGCTTTCTTTTGCAGTGAACTAACTAGAGTGAGATAGCTGGCTGGCCTAGAGGCGGTCATCTTGCTTCTTTCCTGCCAGCTTCACCCAACAGGAGAGCCATTGTTTTCCTTGCTGCAGAACTGGCAGAGAAGAGAATTATTTGTGATGATGCCGACTCTTGGCCATCTGTTCGCAGAGAGCATCAGGCCGAGAAAACAGAGTATAAAGTGACTGGTCCTGCTTGTTCTTCCCTGAGGAATTTTTTCTTTCGATGGTATGACTGCTTGCTACACTGGCAAGCATCTTTCTCTTAGGTTGTTGCTCTTTGGGATGTGAGGGAAATTGGCTTTGTCCAGCAAGGTTATTCAAAATTCTCTGTTTATATCTTAAGCCACCTGGTTTATAGATAAAGGTGTGACTGAGTTTAGACTTGTCTCTGTTTGAAACTGAGTTTAAAAAAGAATTAGATTTTATGTGTGGGTGTGGGTGGGTGGGTGAATGCATATATTTATATTTATATCTATATATATCATGTATATGTATGTATATATAGACCCATTTGGGCTATTGAAGCCAGTTAGTATTAATATTCACAATCTTTGCTGACGTCTCTTTCTTTCAATTCACCTGACCCAGGGGTCTGCAAAGTTGGCTCTTTTAAGACGGGTGGACTTCAACTCCCAGAATTCCCCAGCCAGCCAGGCTGGCTGGGGAATTCTGGGAGTTGAAGTCCACCCGTCTTAAAAGAGCCAACTTTGCAGACCACTGACCTGACCAGATTGTAATGGTGCCCAGTTATAAGTCAATGTCATTCCACCCAATCTGAAGCTCAAGAATACAATCTGTATTTCTCTGATATATTCTAGGTGCAATCCGTTTACTAAACATGTTGGGAGCAAACTGCTTAGAGAGGGCTGTAAAGCACTGTGAAGCGGTATATAAGTCTAAGGGCTATTGCTATTAAGAGAAATGAAATGTGGATTGTTTCCTCTGAACATGTGGTATCAGTAGGAAATAATAATATACTGACTAGCTTCATAATTACATCACAGACATGCTGAGTGCAGGACTGTTCTTTGATTTGTATTTAACTGTGGTGGGGAAGGGAGCTGGATCTGGCAGTTTTTGTCTTCTAAATTAATTATGTGGCAAAGGCAATAAAGTGAAAATGAATTGTTCTAATTTGGGACGAATCTACTTGGCTTGCCCTATCCTATTATAGCTTGTTTCCAAGGCCCGTTTATTTTAAGTGTTTGCAAATACTATATTGCCTGTTTTGCAGAATGGTGATATAATAATAATTTTAATTTACTATTCCATTCATATCCTGCCTTTCATATTTAATCATAAGATCTAGAGGTAGATTACTCCAATAGCCTGGACATAACCCATATCTGAGTTTAACAAACCATATTAAACACCCGAAAAGAAAGATTATCAAGACCAAGTTCATTTCTTGCAAAATTACATGGGATCCTGTCTCAGGAAATCAGACTACCAAGATATTAAACAAAGTTATGTATGACAGCTGTGAATGCATAAAAAGTTTACTGCTTAGGGAAAGCTTATTGGTGTGTTTGTTTCTGAAAATTTTAATCAGTTGGAATTAGCACATGGAGGTGATACAGGGAGTAGTTGTAAGGCCAGCTATCTATTAAAAATTAATAAATAAATAACTAAAATATAGAGAAGACTAGGCTAGCCAGTTAAGCACCTGAGGAAAAATATGGGACTTCTATATATAATAATTCCAGCAAGGCATTTGTACGCACAAAGATCTTACTGATTCCCACAATGAAAGAATGGATGGTGAAGTTAGTGGAGCTGGAAATGAGGATATTAACTACACTGATTAAAGAAAAGTCTTTGTCTAATTTTGTTTTTACATGGAAAACAATTTTGGACTTTTTGCTAGAAACTGAAAGAAATGCCACATTAATTTTGGAATTTGAAAATTAGAAATGTTTATGTTTATAGAAATACTATTATTGAATTTTAAATCAAGAGGTTAATATATTTTATATTTCTAACTATCGAAGAAAGTTGGAAGCTATTCTTTCTTTTCATTTTTCTTTATTTTTTAGCACCTTCCCTTCCCCCCTATCTTTTTCCTTCTTAATTTATTTTTTACACTTCATCTTTCATACAAATTGAATCCAGTATATAGCATCTCTGGTAATAAGGTATATTTTATCATTCTGGGTAACAGCAAATGATTCTATGGCATACCTATTTGAAATTCACTAGTGCAAAACATTACATCTCTTTTTAGTAATGGTATATACTCATTTGTGTATTTTGATGCTTAAAAAGAAATGACAGTTCAGTTTTCTCTTTTGTAACGTATCTATTGCTACGTGAATTATAACCACACCAAAAGTTAAAGATAGTAACTAGAAAGGACACAAATACACATTGTTAAAGTTGGTCTCCTTTCATGTTTCCTTCCAGGCTGTCGGACCAGAGATATCAGTATACTAATTTCCTGCGGAACCTATCTGGGGTTTTTAGACGAGATGTTTTCATACCAACGGTGTCCCCCACTACACAGACAACAACTGCTTTTACAATTTGGAAGGTGGCAGACAAGTGAGTGCCAGCTTCCCCGAATGGTTTAATGTGTCTTCTTTCCTAGTGCTGTTTCAGATGTTTTCACGATAGAAACTAAGACTGGTTAGTCTCACCATTCATAGTTAGAGGAGCAGGGTATCCAGTCTGTCCTGAACAAGCTTATGAACAAAAAGGGGGATAACAGATGCAAGAGCTATACATCATGGGTGTACAGTGCTTTGCATTTGAAATAGAAACGTTACTTTAGAGATAGTATTGGAATATTCTCTGCACCTTTCAACACCTCCTTAAAAAAGCTACATCTTTTCCTGTGTTGGCACAGTAGGCACGCATCCCAGGAAAATCAAGCTAAGCAGCATGTTATGACAAGTGTGCTGCATCCTTTTGGCACCTCATTAATGCCAGTGCATATTTTCTTGGGACTCTATAGTTGCTGTGCCAGCCCAGGAAAAGATGCAGCATTTTAAAAGAGGTCATGAGAAGTTGCAGTGAAATCTCCCACATCCCTTGTAGCTGCACGTCACTGCTATATTCACATGCAAACTCATCACTTGTTCCCTTTCAAGGTAAGCAACATAATGCAGAATGTAGAAAGGGAGTAAGAATTGTAAGCTAAAGAAATTAAATTGTGAGTTTAGAAAAAGCTAATAAAGCTCAGTCTGGTTAACGACAACATCCTGTCTATACTTTTCTATGGTGGCAACTGTCATTGCTTCCATTATGTCCTTTCAGTTAGATACACTGACTCTTCTTTAAATTTCTCACCTCTTTCTAAGGACCTCAGAATCTCCTACCATTCTTCCTCTTTGTCTTCATAGATTTGCTTTATGATTTAATTCTTAGTCATTCTTCCTATACGATCAAACCCTTTCAATGTACGTTCATACTGATCCCTCATTTCCATAGTTATCACTCATTTGGCACTCATTCATTCTTGATTCTTTTTCTTGTTTTACCACTATATTTCTTAAAAACCCCTTTCCTATTGCATTCAACTTAACTTTTCTCTTGGCATAATAAATTCCCACTGCCTTGTGCAAAAGCAGAAGCATGTTCTTAATACAGTCATTCTTGCTTCTTTCAGCAGTCATTTCTCACCACAGACCACAAACTATCCACTACGTTTCTACCAGCATTTGGTATTTCTCCCTCCTTTTTCCCTTCTTAGGTGGCTATTGTGTCAAAAATACATAAATTCATTTACTTACTCTAGTTCTTTGCCATCTATCTATATTTGTTCATTCTCTCTCACTCCTGTCAAACACAATTTACACTATTTTCAGATCTATATTTCTTGTTGCATCATACTGTTTATCTAACATTCACTGCAAATCCATTCTGGATCTCTGCACATGAAAGAACACAGGAGTGTATGTCCCTGTTCAGCATTTATTAGTGTCACCACAGTGACTCCTGACACATATTAAGCAAACCAAATAGGCATCACACACCCATGTCTCACTTTCTGCTGAATGCTAAACCATTTACTAAGCACTCTGTTAGTATTCACAATTTATTTACAGTTTTTTCTATTCTGATTAGTTTCTAACCTTCAAGTCCATTTTCATTCCATTATTCAGACCCATTCATTTTATTACTTTCTCCAAAATCAACAAACGTACAATAAATGTTCTCACAAACAGCACAGGATCTATCATTTCAGAATTTTGTGAAGAATGTCTCAATGCCCAAATCACTCTTCTGTTCAGCTCCAATTCAGTAGAATTTTGGTGAAATTTCAATTTGGGATGAATTTTCATCAAAATCCTACTTTGGATAGATAATTTGTGGAAAAATCATTCCTGCATTCCGGAGTATATTTGGGCAGAGATGACAGAATACACGATTGAATCCAGCTCCATAAAAGAACACACATAAAAACTGAAAGATGAAGAAAACTGTTTCTTGAGAACATATCTTATTATGTCATTCTACTCATTCTCAAAGCACATTAAAGTGATTCTGTCTGGGAAAAGTAGTTAGCTCTTCTTTCTTTTGTCCAAAGTAATTTTCATATTACTTAAAAGTTAAGATGGATTATCTGATGTCATAGAATAAGATACATATTCATTGTGGAATTTACTGAGACCAGCTCCAATTAAATATACTCTGGCAAGAAATCTTTAAAAACAGCAAATCATTTGGGGAGAAATAGAACAGTGATTGGTACAAAGCACGAAGGCAAGACACTTAAGCATTAAAAGAAATAGAGGGCTAGTTCAAATTGTAATTTGAAGGGGGTCTGGTCAGAAGGGAAATTAAATCATGGAACTCTATTATGTGCAGGATGCTAACATTTGTGGACTTACGGAATTTAGCAAAGAATATGGGTGCCAGTGCAAATTTAAAGAAATTAATCTCAAAAGAGATAAGGGAAGACAATTAAAGTCTCATTTCTTTTTCCAAAGAAAATTGTTACTAGTTCTATAGACACAGCTTGGGCTAGCTTTATGTATCTCTGACCTCTGCCAGAGTCAGATGATGCCAAAGGAGGTGTTAGATTACATCCTAGAACTGCCATTTTATGTTGTGTCAGTTATCAATAAATTTTCCCTTTTTGGTTAATGTTTGTGCCACAGGAGAAAGATGTACATGGCTGATTTAGAATCTGCAGTGCTTTACACTTTAAGGATGGAGTCTGCAGTATTCCCCAACCTTGAGGGAGAGCGACTCTCTGCTTTGAAGGACTTTATGTCTGTTTTGGTCCAGGTGAGTGATGTGAAGCCTTTAGACCTGAGAGGCTTTCCAAACAATTCCTCTCTCTTGGTGCACTCTTCCGTTTTATATCCAAGTATTATTCGAAGTATGACCATTTGTTCAATAATTGTTTGACATTAGTGTGATGCTGAACAAATGGTAGTTACACCTGGTTCCCGAAATTATGTTTACTTCAGCCCCCACCCCCACCCCATTGTCATGTGATTAAATTTTTGGCACATTGCAACCTGCCTGCATTTATGACTGAAGGGTCACTTCAACTCCCACTATCTACCTACCCTCCCCCTTCTCTGCCACTTTGGCTGCCCTGCACTCACTGGCCTTCTTACCTCTTGCCACTCCAGCTGACCTTTGCCCTCTTCTTCCTGCCATTATTGATAAAGCATAGGGGATAGATCTATTGTTTGGTTGATGATGGCAATCAGAATTGCTGAGATTGCCATCACTAAGCAATGCAGTCATGTGACATCATGCTTTACAATCACATCATTTAATGATGGAAATGGACAGCAGGTCAGTTTAATTAATAAATAATAAAATAACATTCTGGTCCCAATTGACATTATATCTTGACGACTACCTCTATACATATTTGCCTTTTTATACTCTTACAGTAATTCTTGCTTTTTAAAACATATATATTTTATTTCATTTGGAGAGTAAGTTCAGTCTTAAAAGCCAGCTGTTAATATGCTTCTTTCTCTAGATAAATATCAAAATTCCCCCTTTAATAAACAACACTGTCTTTATCTTTTAGAGTATTATTAATTTTGTGTAGCATCCCTATGAACTTCATGGTGTTTCCTGAACTGTGCTCATAACACTGCCAAGCAGCATCTATGGACAATTCTGCAAAAGCAATGATAAGATTTTTGTTACTAAACATTTTTTGAATGTTTAGTTTTTAAAAAAGTTTCAAGGTCTTTTCAAAATTCAACAATCTTGTGAAATTTCAATGTTTTTAATTAAAAAAGGAGACAGGGAGTACCTCTCATCTGAAAAAAGTTACTTTTGGAAAATTGTGTACATATTATGGGGGCTGTCACATCCTGACTGCTATAATGAATGAGGCCAGTCACCTAAGATTGACAGGAGACCAATTCATGGAGATGTTTTTCCAAGTTCTTTTTTAGCCTTCAAGGATATTCCTGTCATTTCAGTTGACTTCTGTCTTTTTTCTGGGCAAGTGGTTGTGCTGCTAGAGAAAGCATAGAGCTACAGCCCTATCATTTTCATTTTCTAAGAATCTGTCCAGGATTGTTAGAGAAGAACAGGCAGAGCTGGGGGATGGAGGTAAGCATGTAATCAGTTTAGAATCCTTGAGTTGCCTACATACATTCTAAATCCATCGCCTCCTGAATTCTATTGACTATTCTCAGGTGTCAATTTAGTGCTGAACCAGATTCCTGTGTATAGTGAAATATGAATGGTCCTGATTCTTTGCACCTGACAAGGATTTATGCATTCTTGGAAGTAAAGGTTATGCTTAAGGCTGTGAGTTTGCTTTCCAGCATGCTAGTTTCCCATGTGTGCTTTTTTTTTTAACAGCATGATATAAAAATCTGTATCAGCCAAAATCTCTGTGGGCAACACATTAAGAAACAAGGGCATAAATATTTGTGGTTCTGATTCAATATAAAGATTTGTTTCTCTCTTGAGAATCCATGTTTTTCTTAGTTGCATTCCAGGATTTTGTTGAATACCATTCTTGGAACATTTTCTCACTCATCACTGTTTTAGAATAATTTGGGTTTAACCAAAAAAAAAAAGAACTGTCTAATAGTTTTGAGCAATAGAAATTGCTCAATTGGTTTGTCCAACTTTAACTTGGCCCCAATTAATAATGTCGGAACTTAAACAAAGCTAAGTAGGGAGGTCTACCATAAATCTCAAGGGTTTAGATTAGACTGAGAAGTCAAAAAGTTTCCTGAAAGAAAGCAATGGAAAATTACTTGCGTATTGTTGCCAAGAAAATTATATGGATGGAGTCCACAGGAGCTGAGCTGGATTTAGGACAGTCAGATCGAAAGGTAATATTGTATAAGATTTATTATCTCATGTCAAAGCACTTCTCTTATTCAAAGATAGATCTCTTATCTACTTACCCAATTTCTCCTAAACCCACTTCCTCAGAATGGCTGATATAATTCAGTCAATTTCTTTCCCTTTCCAAACAATGTCAGGGAAAAATTGAGCATGATTAATTCATACACTAAAAAGTAAAGCAATTGTATATGAAAAACATACTTGTTTTCTCTTCTACCTCCATGTAGTCTAAACCAATCTATAATGAAAGAATTCTTTAAGTTCCAAATTTTCATTTCTGACTACCAGTACCTTATACAGTTTATTTTAAATTTACTCCTATTTGTGTATGTTTGAGCAAGCATAAAACTGGGGGGAAAGATTCAAGCATTAGCAGAACATTACATTTTTTGTTTTGACTGCTTGTAAATTTTCAATGTAGTGTTTCTCAACCCTGACAGCTTGAAGATGTTTGGTCTTCAATTTTCAGAATTCCCCAGCCATCATGGGGAATGGCTTTGACTGGCTGGGAAATTCTGGGAATTGAAGTCCACACATTGATTGAAGTTGCCAAGATTAAAAAACACTAATCACTTCTAAGATATACCTGCTGCTTCTCTAATGTGGATATCAAGGGAAATGCCTAAATGTGTTTACAAGGTTTGAGTATAGCCTGGGGGAGGGGGGAGGAATCCAAAGATCTCCCCCCATCCAAACTGTAATTCTTACTGTGATAGGAGGAGGAGATTATCAGTTTATATGGATATAAAGTTTATCTGCTTGGACAAGGATTTTCCTCATTTGAAGCTATGTTTCAGATTTCCTATATCACATATTCACATGGGCAAAACCTCTGTGTGGCTGGGCGATTATTAAATCTGCCCTTTAAGATTGCCAAAGGGAGAGTCTTAAAATAAGAAAAGGCCAGCAGTATTTAGGTGATTTTCAGGGTAATAATTTAGGCTTTCTCTAATACTTCTGTTTTATTGATGGTTTGGCTGAGCTGACACTGTAACTCTTAGCCTCCACTATTAATCTTCCCCTTGATTCTTATTTCCCATCTGTTTATATACATTAAAAATAGCCGCCAAGTCAAATTGTATGTAGTTTCTGGGTTTAACTGTAGCATAAACTTTTGTCAACCAATGTTCTGAAAGAGTCTGTGGGTTACTTTCTATTTCCCATAACCAATTTACATTTGAAAAAGCAGTCAGTCTTGTATCGGATGCACGATGTGTTTCTAGATTTGGGCCACAAGGTGGAGAAGTCTGACTAAATTCCAGTTATTTAACTCATTATTAGCTAGAGAGAGGTTTCCCAAAGAAGGGCTCCAGGACAAGTTCAAAAGCTCTGAAGACAAAACTTCTGGTCCCCAGTGACCAACCCAGATTGAATCCTATAACTCATTATTTCCATGGTCTTTATTTTGCCAGGTTTTTCCTTTTAATTGCATTCCTTGGAATTTGGCTTCTCTATATCCAAAATAAAAATAAAGCTTTGGAAGGCTGTATTTTTTTTATTATTTTAGAAGGTCCAGGATCTCAACACGCTTTCTGCTATCTGGGCATTCTCCTCCCAATCAACTGTACTAAATTAGAAAGATAGATTTGTGTTGCTTTAATTCTCTGTAAAGTGTGTCTGGCTATATGTTCAAATAAGCTAGTGTTTACTCGTCAGATAGAAGAGAGTTTTTTGGTTGATTGAACTCTCTGTGTGCTCATTTTTAAATAAATAATCAAAGAAAAATATCCTTTCTTTCATCAACATCCATTGCTGATTTACTTTAATTGGCCCCCTGCCATTTAATACTGCTTACATTTTCTCATTCAGAAACAAAACAGGTGTTTTCCTTTTATACATTCTCTCAATCAATATTCCTGTTTTCTCTGAACTTGCTCCCTTCCTCCAGTCAACCTGTCATTTGCCTGGCTTTCCTTTAGTGACATGCCTTTTTCTGCTACATTTCTCTGCCCCCCCTCAAGTTGGAGCATAGAGCTCTTTGATCCTTCCCCCCTCCCCTCCCTAGAGTGCTTGTGGTTTTAAAGTGCTGATGCTAATCGGATTTGAGATGACTTATTGTCAAAGTAGCTTTCTGTGATCCTTGGAGACTATTTTGGACTTAGAGTCAAGATTTGGATCTTGGCTGCAAGCCCACAGGGACTGGCTTATTTGCTACTGCAGCATCTTGAACACCACTCAAAAAAAAAAGCCCCTCTTAGTATTAGCAAATAGTGGGCTGGATTTGAGAGGAATGCCATAAAGCCCATTGGAAAACAGGAGATGAACTACTGAGCTTACAGGGCAAGGTAGCTGTTCTCTCTGTTTTCAGTGCCCCCTTTTCAAGTGCTGTTAAGATCTGCCACCAATAACTGGATGGACAGTGCAGAAAGATACATCCATGGCTTTTTCAACAGAGTTGGAGCTATATAGGAAACAAGGGTATGGTTTTGGCTCAGGTTACTCCTTCTTGCTGACTTGTGATCTCTGCATGATTGCGAGGACAGATGTTCCTGCATTTGGTATTAACAACATTACACTTTTGGTGCTAAAGAATGTCAGGGTCTGTGCCAGTAACTTTTTGCCGCAACAGTTCATGGTTGTAACTGAATATTTTTCACACTGCTGTAAGTCTGGTTTAAGTTATGTGTGGCAGCTAAATGTGTCTGATAGTTTGAATAAGATGGCACTGATTAGTGGTATGTCAGGGATTCTGTTGTAATAGATTGCTATAGGGTTTAGACTTCAATTGTCTATTGTGGCTTAAACTGGCTTATTTGTCAGTCTTTAGTCTGATGGAGGCTAATGGGTCTAATAATCTATTTCCTCTTAACATGCTTACAACTTTTATCAGAATCCTGGATGGTCTCTGGAATAATATGTTTTGGACAATAAATATGAGCCTGGCTAAATGTCCTATTTTATATTTGTTGTATTTGAAATGCCTGGATGAATTTCATTCTTTCTCTCTTTCCTCCACTAGAGAAAAGGCTCATATCATGTGGTTGATTGCTCTGGTACCTGCATATGTCCTACTTGGGGCAGAGGTGTTTCCCTCCTCCCGCCTAAGTTAATGTAATATTGTTTGGTGTTTTTTTTTAAGAAGATGAATTTGGCATTATACTCTGTGTTGCACACCATGATATTATACACATATGCTTCAGAGAATGACTCCATCCACACATCTTAATCATTTCCTTCCCATTCTTATTTTTAAATTCAGCATTTTGCTGGGCGGTTGGTAGTCAAGAATTACCTTTACAATCTGGAATTGTGGCTGAGACCAAAGACAATTGTTTCGCAGAGTGAATGGGAGGAAGCTCTAAAGAATAAAAAAGAGGTAGGTTATATAATATATATATATATATTTAAAGCCCACTAGATATTAGTAGTATTCGGTCTCCAACGCTACAAGCTCTATGTGTAACTTGCTAAATGCCATTGTTATCATATATTATGGAGCTGTTTCAAGATCAAGTTTTTTTGCAAAAGTATATTGAGTTTCATTAGGTTATATTATGAATAAGATAAATATTTTCTGTGATCTACACACTGTTCTGTTTAAGTTTTTATTTAAAAATATATTGTATTTGGTGTTATTGAATACTTTTAAAAATAAGGAATTTGTGCTTTTAATGAACATGTTATTAATAAATAGTGTGCAATTCTTGCATCGATTGGGTCCTTCATTCATTTATTGAGAATTGCGTAATGTTTATAAGAGGGAGCACTATGACAGTTTCTGGATGAAGGGAGAAATGTAAACCTAAAAAATAATTAAATCAAATCATGGGAAAAATCCTCACTGCCATATTCCATCTTCCCATTGAGACAGATAATGGTCACTTTGACTATTATTTTATTATTTAATGTTTTTCATGCTGCTCACCACCGAGAATTACTTGTATTGGATGGGTGGAATGAATGAATGAATGAACGAATGAATGAATTTACTAATAGGGTGGTACAAAAACAGTGGGCAGCCCTTGTTCAATATATGTTCTTGTCAAATTTCTTTCTTTTCTTTTCTTTTTTTGTGGTGGTGGAGGAAGGACAACAAGCTTAACTGTCCATTGTACACAGGCAGTAAGGAAGCTGCCTGTAGAAACAACTTGGGAAGGCAAGGAGACCATGGCCAAGTGCTAAGATGCTGTAGGGCAAAAAAGGAGAAATCCCAGAAATAGGGAAAATATTGGGAGAATGAATGAAACAAAACAACCAGAAAAACAATTGTTTTGAACCCTAAACAATCCACTCTGTACATTTCTATTGAATGGTTGAAAGTCATCCATGGTTTGTCAGAAATTTAACTTGGAACAGATTGATTGTTCCAAGCTTGATGAGATGAATGGGGTGAGAACTTCACATCCTCTCTTTCTTAAGCATCTACTGTTCCATCTACCTGCTCCTCACCCCCATCCTTGATTTTGTTTCTCTTTTGCTTGGAACTGACATGTTGTGGTCCGTGCAGTGAATGAAATGGGTTATCGTGTTCTGTGCACAGCCTTTTTCCTTCAATCTCCCTCCTATCTTTCAGTTTCCAAATGCCACGTTACCTGAGAGACCTCACTGGGTAGGATGTCAAGGAAGCAAACCTCATTTCCGGGGTTTTCCATGTGGACTCTGGACTCTCTTCCATCACCTGACGGTTCAAGCAGCATGTCAACAACAGTCTGGTAAGTAACTGCATTAAAGCTTTATATCCCATTCATCACACTGAACTTTAAAATGGAAGGCCTGGATCCACAATCAGAGTCCTTGGATATATTACTCTTTACCATTTGGATGATATTTTAAATCATAAAATACTATCAGAAATATATTTGCAGTGTCCATTAAATTCATCACCATTTCACACTCATCTGTTGCAGATAGAGGATTTTATGCATATTGTATTCTTTTATGAGATTTATATCCAATCCAGTGCACATTGCATTCCCTTCTCTTATCCCCCCCCCCCAAGAACAATTCTATAGGTGAAGCTTATGCTGAGTGAGAGAGGTCCAAAGGTAACCCAATGAGCTTCCTTGGGTGGAGATGGACTATAACCGTGATCTCTCCAGCCCTTGTCCAAAACCTTAGTGAGTACATCATGCTCTCCCTCACATTTGAACATACTTAGAAAACATTTTGGGAGTTGGTTCATCACTGGCAATGTTCTGTCTTTGCCATTCATCTTTCAGATTAAAAATAAAATAAAAGAGGAATATAAATGACAGAATTGTTCTCATACCATCTTCTATATAAATAAAAATGTAACAAGAGTTTTTCAAAACCGCTAATCTCCGAAAGTATTGCAACCGATTGCTTCCAAATTTTCACCCAACATTCCTTTCAAGTACGGCACCAATGATATATATATAGATAGATTGTGTAGATGTCACACCTGTACCAGGTACACGCAATGGAAATGTAAAAAATTGTAAAAAAGGTAGGTAGATGGGTACAGAGAGAGCAGTGGGCCACAGGTATTATGTCATCCTTTATGACATAAAATACTCTGTCCATAAGATGCAAGGAGAAATACAATAGGTAGGTACATAGGCAGTTATAGGGATAGAGAGAAGGGGAGGGAGAAATGCGGTAGGTAGGTAGGTAGGTAGGTAGGTAGAGGGAGAGAGGGAGAAATACAGTAGGTAGGTTGTGTGTACGTGTTTGTGTGTGCAGGTGTAGATCTACACACAGATTGGTTGGCCATTTAACCAGACTGGGCCACAGTAACACGTGGCCGGGAACGGCTAGTTTTTAATATTGTTTGTGATGATTAAATATTTATCTCCCTTTTTTGGGAGACATTATCACAAAGCATGGGAGTTCCTCTTTAATTTAATTTTTTACAACCATTGCTCTTAGAGATCCCCAATGTTTGTATGTATATGTGTATGTATTTTCAAATTTCTTGCCAGATACCAGGCTGGTCAGATGGCATCATTGAGCTTGGGATCAAAAGGGAACTTAAACCAGCCTCTCTGGTCCAAGTCTAGCATTGTAACTACTATGCTACTGCTATACTACACTAGTTCTACACTATTTTGTCACACCTCATCTAAATAGTATTTGCATACAATGTTATGGCTTTAAGAGACAGAAGGAAGCATTTAAGTCAGGAACATTACTTAGAAAAGAAATGATAGCAACGATACATCAACATGCTGGATATTTCTCCTTTTAAATTCAGGTGGTAGTCATTTGCTCTGACAGAAAAATATTTCATTTTTAGATGGACTGCCTTATCAGTTCAAAGTAAGAAAAGAGAAATAAGTTGATTTTTGATTAGCAAGTGATAATAAATTGCTTTTAATAAATAAATTATAGGTGAATAACTCTTAGTTGTACCTCTTTTCCTTCTACAATATTCTCATTTCTTGATAAGATTGGCTCTTTTAAAAAATATCAGGGGCAAATGCATGCTTCCCCTTTCATCTGTTGCTTTGCTTCGGAGAAGAAACATGATTTGAGTTCATTTTAGGAAGATGGTAGTTGTCATGGGTTACTTTTTTTCATTCTCTCCTCTTTTTTTTACTTTGGTGTTAACAGTTGTGGTTTAATTTTCAGCTTCCTCAAGTATACCTGAAGTTCTTCCTACAATGAGGGGATACATCCGCAATTTCTTTGGCTGCAGGATGTGTGCAGAGCACTTTGAAGCGATGGCAGCTGAGTCGATGCATGAAGTGAAGAACAGGGATGAGGCTGTCCTATGGCTTTGGTCAAGGCATAACAGGGTCAATGCTCGTTTGGCAGGTGAGGATTCTGCTTCTGGCAGCCTACGTTTTGACCATTTTAACCAGCAGATATCCTGTTTCCATAGCAATATATAGCCCTCCAGAAGCTTACTTGGTGGTTGGATTTGCCTCAGAAGAACGGTCTTTGGAGGTAAGCTGTGCAGAAAGAGAACAAGCTCACCCAGTGAGCTTCCATGATTGAAGATGGACTTTAATCTTCTCCATTGACTTTGGATATCGGAAGCTGACTATAAAGGTTGCAGATGGCAATCCAATGACTGTGGGGTGCTACAACCTTGGTAAATGTGCGCTGGCTTCTAAGTGCCCAAATTGCAATCATGTGACTGCAGGGACTCTGCAAGTAGTTGCAACTTCAAGGACCAGTTATAAGTCTCTATTTCCAACTCCCATCATGTGGTCAAATGTCTGCTGAATAAGTGGTTGGTAAGCAAAGACTACTGTATGTTCTGACTGAGTTCCATCTCATAGATCATAGAATAACCGATGGAAGGGATGTTGGAGATCTTCCATTCCAATGCCCTGCTCAAGCAGGAGACCCTATACCAACCCAGACAAATTTCCAATCTCTTTTTGAAAGCCTCCATTGATGGAGCATCGCAACTTCTGGAGACAAGCCATTCCATTGGTTGATTGCTGTCGCCATTAGGAAATGTCAAATATGAAAACTTTTAAGTATTAGTCTATAACTCTCCTTGAAGACAATTGATGTTGAATATGTGTTGGGGAAATTGAATAAAGGTAGTCTTCACTTGTGACCATAGCTGACCCCCCTATTTCCACTGCTAAACAAGACAATTAAATGAGTTTTGCCCCATTTTATAATCTTTCTTGCCACAGCTGTTGAGTGACTCACTGCAGTTGTTAAGTTAGTAACATGGTTGCAAAGTGAATCTGGCTTCTCCAGTGACTTTGTCAGAAGGTTGCCAAAGGTGACCACATGATCCCAGGACATTGTAACCACCATAAATACATTGCCAAGCATCCAAATTTTAATCATGTAACCATACGGATGCTTCAACCATTGTAAGTATGAAAAATGGTCACAAGTCACTTTTTTCAGTGCCCTTCTAACTTCGAATGACCCCTAAATGAATGGTTGTAAGTCAAGGAGTATCTGTAATAGCTTGTTTCTAGAACTAGTTGGCTACGTTTTCATTCTAAACTTTAGTGCAGTGACTAATTGATTCTATATTGTGATGACGCAAACTAAAAGTGATCTTGATATGAGAAGCTTCCTTGACTTTTTTTGTTAGTTTGCAGTCAAGACCTGATTAAGGGTGAGATTGTTTCTTGATATAAATCAAGAGTGCCCAAACTTGGCAACTTTAAGACTTGTGGACTTCAACTCCCAGAATTCTCCAGCCAACTATGATGGCTGGAGAATTCTGGGAGTTGAAGTCCACAAGTCTTAAAGTTGCCAAGTTTGGGGACCACCGATATAAATAGTTCCAATTATAAATGGAAGCATTTTTGAAACACATACACAGAGATAATTTTTATTTGACTGAGTCTAAATGCTGCATCTCTTTCACTGACTCTAAAACAAAATAAATAACTTTTCTTTCTCAGAAAGCTTTCCTTAGAACCTTGATTAGGCCCGACAGGCTATATATTTCTGGCTTGCTGAGTCCTCTAGCTCCCTGGTTCAGCTGCCCTGAGGACACTGCAACTTGAAAAGAAACCTGAAAGGCACCTTACCCCCCACCATGCTGAAGAAAACTACCCTCTCCTTCACTACAAAAGGAGGAATTCACGCAAAGTATTGTAGGCAAGAGCATTGTGAGTTAACCCCTGCCTGCCATAACAAAAAATAAATAAATCAGGGAAGAACACTTGGATCGGAAGAGGGCAGAGAGGGTCAGACAGCAAACACCAATTCTTGTTGTCAGAAAGGAGTCAGCAGTTGGTGATTTTGAACCAGAGACTTAGCTACTAAATCTTCTTCATTTTTTCTACTGGGGGCTCCTAGAGGCTGACACGTGCCTTGGTAGGACCTTCCTCCATGACTGCTGCCCAAATGCTGTACTTCTCAGAGACAGATGCAGTCCCTTGTTCTACAGCCCTGTTTTCCCTGACAGGGGGAGGAGTAGGTGACTCCCCCTGGCAGATGATTGTGAGAGGAGAAAGTGAGGGACTCATTGACCAAGCCAGGGAATCAAAGGAGTTATTTATTCTTTGTTCCTCTTGGGTTTTCCCACCCTCTCTGTCTATCCCTAGGGACTTGATCTCTGATCTTCTGAGGCATATTTTCTTATTCTCTTTACACAGCACACACCCATACATTTATTCCTTCAAGCTCAGGGTCAATAACAGCCACTAAACAGGCTAAATCCTCTTCAGAATTTCTCCTTTAATAGATGCCTGTTAAAGTCAGTCTCTTAAATGC
The DNA here is from genome assembly GCA_039707465.1 of Rhabdophis nuchalis. NCBI lineage: Eukaryota > Metazoa > Chordata > Lepidosauria > Squamata > Natricidae > Rhabdophis > Rhabdophis nuchalis. The sequence goes on along the minus strand of CM077644.1, from coordinate 114,483,862 downwards.
TTTGGACTGTCAACAATCCAAGGGAATGTTGATGGCGTATATACTAACACTAGGGAAATCGCCCAATGAATGTAGAAAGCAGGTTCTTTATTGAAAGCATTTACTAAAATTGTGATGTTATGATTTCAAATATCCACAAGATGTTTCCACAATATGAATCTTTCTTTGTTGTTCTCAGCAGATTCTCCATATTGAATGTTACCTGCATTTATCTTAACTCATCCTGCTGCACCTTCTTCTCCTTCTTATAGTCTATTGAGTTGCTCTGGACTTAAAAACTATTTCAGCCCTTTTTGCCTAAATAGACATTTTTGCATATGTCTGTAAAGGTCATGTTCGTTTTCCTGTATAGTTAGAGGTAGAAGATTGACCTGATATAATTGGATGTATTTCAAATATCGGATGCTTAGAAAGAAATGATAAAACCTGTGTATCCTTGGCATGCCCTATGCTTGCCCTAAATTAGGGGGAGGTAAAAATTTATTTATTTATCTTTGCTTATTCAAAACATTTATATGGCCATCCAACTCAAACAAAGCAACTTTGAACCTAAAATCATTAAACAAAAAAAGAAAAGGAAAACAATATGTGCCACTAAAACAAAATAAACCACTTTCATTTTTTGTTGTACTCTTATCAAATATGACCTCTGCTTATCTTGACTCAAGTGCTGGGATTTTAACTGCTTAAAGTTCTTCCTGTAGTGGCTCACTTTTGGCAAAGGCAAGTCAGGTGTTAGGTAATCACATGGTGCTTAAAAAAAACCCTGGCTTCAAGGAAAGTAGATTCGTTTGTAAGATAGTAGCATGCAGTTTTACTTTTGTAAGTGAAAAAATAGTACTATTTCCAAGTGTTGGCAATGATGATGAATGATGGCAGCCATTCTCCACCCCACCCCTTAGTTGTGGCCTATAATTTAAATTTTGAAAGTTGCTTGCTTGCTTTTGTTGTGGGGCCAGAATTATGCATATATGTGTAGGTATGTTACAGACACAGTATTCCAGTTTGCATTTCTAGTTCAGCAGTGAAGCCCATGAAGTCATACAGAACAGGACAGCACCTGCAGCCAACTCATTGAAATGGAGCAAAGAAAATATTGGAAGACTTGTAATAACAAGTGAATATATAAGGTTATTTTTGTCAGGTTTTTTTTTTCATCCAAGATTTTACATCCTTATCTGAAGATGGATTATTGAAGCAATTTTGCAGTATAAATTTTTTCTTGGCTAAGAACCAGGGAGTTCAAAAGTTTGCATTGCTTTCAAACTAATGAAGGAAATATTTTTATTTTTATTTTCCCTTCAAACCTGTTTCATTGTCAACATGTTTTTATGAAAAAGCAGTGTTAATATTTTGATGCATACTTCTCTTAATATTTTATGTCACAGTTACTGAAAGCACAGTAAAATTGTTGAAAACATTAGCTAAGTATTCCATCACTATTTCCATAAATATTTAGAGACATCTTCTTTGGGTTATCTTTCAGTTTTTGAAAATGAATAAGCATTGATCAGTTTTTAAAGCAAATCAGTATACAATAGTAGTTTTATTTAAGGTATGTTTATAATTAAGTGGAGTACAGATAAATAAAATTGTACACCATATACACCAACATCATTGTAGGAAATTAGCTAATGCAATATAATAATAAAAATAAATGTTACCTAATACTAGCAAATCTTTTGTATAATCTACAGTGAATAATGAGTTACGTTTTCTGGCTTCATAAATGCCCATCATAAAGAAGCATTTTAATGCCTTTTTAACAATAAGGTACCGAAGGCAGTAATTAATTAGGCATAAGTCAAACTGCTCATAGACTAAGTAACTTGTGAATGTTCGTGTGTGAGAATATTATTTGAATAGCATGATCGTAAGATTTTTTTTCCCATTTTTTTGTTCAGGCACAGCAACTGATGACCCCAAATTTCCCAAGATCCAGTGGCCTCCCAAAAGCTTCTGTCCTTCATGCCATTACACCTCAACTGATAGTTCTTTGCAGGATGGGAAAAAGTTCATGTGGAATGAGGATCGAGTCTTGATGTTTCTCAAATGGCATTTTTCTGGAAAAAATATGTACATGGATTCTCCCCTGGAGCATCAAACAAGAAGTGGTCGAAATGTTGCTCAGCAAAATTATGAAGCTGAGTGGAAGCTAGAAGGAGGAGGAAGAGGAGAAGAGAGTGACCAAGATAATCAAAAGGAGACTGGGAAAGTAGAAAAGAAGAAATTTGATTTGGGAAAACCTGGTTCTCCAGAGTTGCATAAACCAAGCATTGTCAAGATGAGCACAAAGGCAAAAGAAATGGTGGAGGATATTGTTGATCTTGATACATTTAGTGAGCAGCATTTTAAGAGCAAAGCCTTGAATCTGGCAAGACAGATTAGCATCAGGGAGAGGCGGACTAAGAGAGACACTCGACTATTCCGGATGGAGAATGAGGGTCAACGCTCATTTGATTATATTAGAGAGTCCTTGAGGCTTAAGAACCTGGGAGCTAGACAGTTCTCTGGCAACCAAGTGGAAAAGGAGAATACTTCGAGGAGAAACCAGTGGATCTATATCCTGGGAATGGGTTTCTCCCGGTTGGATGTCAGCTTGTGTGTTCTCTTGTATTTGCTTTCTTCTGTCTGCCTGTTGGGCATGTACACCTTCTTCCGCATGCGCATGAATTACCGCAAGGCCCGGTTGGGCTACTCATTGACATGAAATTGAAGGATCCATTAGGTAATGGAAGGGGTGTGTGTGCATATCAGCTTGATTTGGTGATCTTTCACTAAACTAACAATTCCTATACTGAATATACACAGATGCAAAAATACAGAGATGATATATTGGTTGTGAAGGGTGCAAATTAGTAGAGTATACTATTAGATCTCCTAAAATGCATGGAAATTGCTACTTCTATATATGAGAGAGTACCTAGTGAACAGGCAGGTCTTATTGTCACAGTTGCTAGATCATTTGTATATATTTGTAATTCTGTACCAGAATAAAATAGCTGAATGTAGTGCCAAAAGAGGTATGGGGTCATATTTCAGAGCACATGGTGACAGGCTGATTGTCTGAGGAATCAGGGGCTCTTTATTGTTCTTGGTTTGTGATGGCGGGAAAGGATTAATAAGTAGAAAGGATTCAGATCTCATTAGATAAATGTAGTACGATCCTCTTTTCAATAGTCAGAACGTAATGCAAATACTGTTGCTATTTTAAGGGGGTGGGAAGCATTATGAGTTTAGGACCAGCAACAAAGTGGTACTTCTGAAATCTTTGTGCCTTGTGTCTTGAGATATGTCCAAACCCTGTAACATTGTGAAGAAACCTAGTATATGAGCAGCCTAAAATATTGTGCTGGAAGATCTCTTGAACACTTTAAATCTCTTTTCCAAAGCTTCTGTGCCACTATAAAAGTACCCTTAGTAAAACCAGCTCTATGGTGTTGTTTGCAGATAGCGGTAACCAAGCAAATAAAAAAGAATTAGGTTCACAATCTCTCTTCCATACCTTTCTAAAATATAAATTGAAAGAGTTTGCTCCCCCTTCTTCATGACTTCTTGGGGTCCTGCGTGGAATATACTTAGTGCTTTAGCCTGTATTTTCCATGCAGCCCAGCTTCTTCCCTTGATCAGATGACCGAAGACAAAACAGCCCTTGAGGGTTTTGAACTTGAACTTATAGTGTAAAGAATTGAAAGCAGCTGGCAACAAGTCCAGGTCAAAACTGTGCAGTTGAATAGATAGATCGGTGTAGCAGTTTTTACTAGCTGCTACGTTTCTTTCACTGTGCCTTTTGTCTTTCTCTCCATATCCTGGTAGCTTCAGCTTTGATGGCATTACTCTTTTCTATCTTACTCTGTAAACCACGGGTGTCAAGCTTGCCACTTCACGTTACTGTCATGTGACATGTTGCAACATTTTTTTCTTCACGGAGCTGGGGTGGCTGTGGCCTAAACATCCAGCCAGCAGGTCCCCAGTTTGACATCCCTGCTGTAAATGTACATCTGTTCTAGCTTTTTAACCAGGTGATCTGTGTCTTCATATTTTACTTAATAGGAGAGAAGAAGTGAAAGCAAAGATGCATTTTTAGGAGGGCAGCTATTACTCCCTGAGCCATTCGTTGATTATTTTTGAAATTATTAGAATTATCCCTGTTGGGGTACCTGCATTCAACTGGAAAGAGTCCTGGAGGAGAGGGAATTAATCAGGACCTCTAAGGATCCTTTTGGGCATTAAGTTTGATTGCTAAGGGTTACTTTCCAATTGTTTCTGAGCTGCTTCAGTGTGGAAAGAAATAGCCTAGTCTTGTTTAACAAGAAAGAAGTTATTAGTAAATCAGATAAAAAGTCTAGCAAGATTTTTTTCACTGGGGAAGAATGATAAGACTTTAAAAGGTAGAAGATAATTTTTACACTTAGATGTCTGATAAGACATTGCAAACTCCTATTCATTGCAGTTAAACACAGTGCCATTACCCTAGGATGACAATAAGCAACTATGGCAACTTTACAACCTGTGGACTTTAACTCCCAGAATTCCTGAGTTCGCACGGCCAGCTCAGGAATTCTGGGAGTTGAAAACTACAGATTGTAAATTTGCCATAGTTGCCCACCCCTACACTAGGAGGAAAGTGACTCCACCTGGCATTTAGAAAAATGGAAAAATATGTAGCACAGGAAGATATTATTGAAGGTGCATTCCTTAGAAACTGACTTTTCCGCCTAGAGTGCTACTTTTATCTTGGTATGTCTCCTGTTTGTAGGTGGATGGATATTCATCTTTATGCAAGTGCCTTTTGAAACTTTATCCAGTCCAAGAGAGCTAATATGAGTAGGCTTCAATAGTCTGTGATTCAAATCTCAAATACAAATCTTACCTGATTATCAGATATCTCTCCTCAAATTTAATCTTCTGTCATAGATGATACATAGAGATAGATAGATAGATAGATAGATAGATAGATAGATAGATAGATAGATAGATAGATAGATAGATAGATAGATAGATAGATAGATGATAGATAGATAGATAGATAGATAGATCTATTGATTATAGCTCAATCAATGGATGGTAGATGACAACAAAATTGATGCAGACTAGTATGAGTATTTAAAATCTACAAGAAATATGTATTGATATTACTCTTGGAATATCTGTTTTTCCTGGTAACCCTATTAGAGATTAAGTAGGAATACATCCTCAAATACATCTTCCATTTTGGCTATTGAAAAATACTAATAGTTTTATTCAGCTTCATTTTCAATCCTGCTTTGGTATTTTGAAATAAAATTGCCTCAAAAGTAGCATCTTGAGAAAACATCTGAAGGGAATTAATCACTATCATCCCTCAATTTCTTACATTTTTTCAGCTCATCAGGGATTTTTCATTTGACTAAGATCAGAGAAAGCCATGGTCTGGATTTTAGGATCATATTTAGCTTGCTTTGGGGAGCTGGAACAATTTAATCCAATCTTAGCTAGGATCTATAATGCTGATGTCAGATAGGTAAAATGACCAGTATTTCTCTATTTTTTTTTTCAAATAATCTTAACATCCTTAAATTTTAACCCCTTTAAATATAGTCCCAGAGCTTATTTTCTGTACATCTTTTTTTATCCCAAGAATATTTAAAACTTTAAAAGATTCCTTTTGTACATCCAGCAAATAATGTCCTTTTTAAAATCATTTTTCACAATGTCCTTCAAGACTTTAACAGATCTCTTTTGTAAGTTCAGTAAGAAAAAGTTATTTTTCTGATTTAAATGTATATCTTTTGGCAGTGAAATATCCAGTTTCATTTGCATATTCAGTATATCTTTTTATATTTTTCTGTTCGACACAGTTAAGTCTACAGTCTAATTAATTTCATACTTATCCATTGTAGCTGATTCTTCTTGTCTGACTTCATTGTCCCATGTTCCCTCCTATCAAAAACTTTGAAGACCAATATTCAAAAACATGCATTAAAGCTTGCTGTTCCATTATTTATTTCCTTGTTAACAAAATTGATGTATTATTCTCTAGCTTCCTCTGATGTCAAACCTTCAAGGTCCCATTATCATGTTTCTTCTTTAAAAAGCCCAATTAATTAACAATTCCGACAAGAAAAATTCTTCTAATTAATTATTCTTTTAATCCTTGTTACCATTCCAAAATCATTTTCTATACATCTTTTTCCATTTCATCAAAAAAATCGATATTTTTCCAGAGCCTTTAAAATCACATTTAAAGCATCTTTCTCCAAGGAGAAGGCAACTCACTCAATAAATACAGCAAATATTTTCAGGACAATGAAAGAAATAATAATAACCACCAAAAGTGGTTAAGAAATGAGGGTCAGGGAAGCTTTATGTCTTTAAAAGGCTGTGTTACAAGTATGAGCTTGATAGTTCACTATCCCTCAATTCTCAGCCACTCAAATCATAAACTGACCATGAAACAAATATTTCCTCTGATCTACTGACAAGGAGGCAGCTGTCTAGAGTCATATGGATGATCTCAACAATCTCTCCTTCCTCGGGAGAGATTTTGCTGGTCTGGATCCATCATTCAACCTCAAATTTCTTTGTATACCTGGTCCTGCTGCCAACAATGTTTCTCAACCTCAGGGACTTGCTGTCTGGACTTCAAATCCCAGAATTCACTAACCAGCTTGTTGAGATTGAGAAACACTGGCCTAGACTAAATTTAATTAGACTGTAGTATTTCAAATGATATGAACTCTGATATCATTTAATGCTGAAGAATACTTAAGGCTTCCCTTGGTACAATGGTTTTCAACAATTATGTGCCATATGACTATGTGTCTGAGGTAATAGTATGGTTAAAATAGAGAAATGAAGAGTCATTTAAATTACTATCCCCAATTAAAATGTTATTATTTGTGGATCAAAGACTTAACTATAAATCATATTTGCACTAAATGAGAAACCCTGTAGACTTTTTCAGGTATCATATAGCTTAGAACTGTCTGGTTCCATGTTGTAGAAAAAAAATTCTGAGAGTTTTGAAATACAGCATTTTGATGTAACAAGATATTTCTTTAATTATAAATTGCCATTGCATTCTCTTATGGTTCTTTACAGGTGACAATAAACACCAAAATTATATTTTGTTTGTTTAATGGTTGCATGAGTGTTCAAGGTAAGAGGCACTCTAGATTTTCATTCAAATGATGTAAATGTCTTTCGGTGCATAGACTTTGTGGTAAAATAATGCTACTGTTGCCTTGTTTCTTGTCTGTTAGCATAGTAGTCTAAAACTATTAATTTATTCAAGGGACAGTAGGTTTGAAAAACTATTCTTAAAAATCCTGCTAATTCTTCTTGGCTATCATCTGTTTAGGAGGTTATACTTCAGTGAATTTTTTAGTCAGATTTTACTAGCTAGAGTAGGAATAAATTCTTCTACTCTCATGGACCATAGGAACATACTATTCTCAAAAACTGTGTATTGCCTCAAAAATTAATTTCACAGTTCTTCAAGTCCTAATATAGTTGATATCATCTAGGACAAACTGTATATGTATGAGAGTATGTATGCGTGGACAAGAATAGGGAGTGTAAATGATCTACCAAATGCAAAGGATTAATAGAAATAATAGAAGTATTCCTAATACTTCTAATATTCCTAATAACTCTATATATTCCTTCTTTTCCTTTTATGAGCAAAACTGAGAACAGTTCCCTTCCATTCACACAGTATATGGTGATGAAGATACTTAGAACCTAGAATGTATTCTAGTGATCAGATCTTTCCTGTAAATTGCCACTTGACAGTTTATAGTATAGTGACAATAATGATGTCTTCTTCATTCCTTATAATGTAAAATGCAGATGAAGGTAAAGTCTGAAACCAAAATCACAGAGTAGACCTATAAGATTAAGTAGTATGTCCTTCTTAATCAGATATATCTCTGACTCTAACTAAATAAGAAATAACATACGGTTGAATGAGGTTTGCTAGTCACATTTTGCTTCATAACTAATGTGGTTGAGGTTGGGCTGAAGAATGGGGAATCACCAAGCCATATATTTGTGCCACAGACTGACTGCCCAATAAATGAGTAAGTGTTATAAGTATAGTATGCACTTTGCTAATACAGTTGCTAATTACATGATCTCACAAATATGCCTTTTGTTTCCCAGAATTTCTATGGCAGTCTACCTCAAAGGTCATTGCAGAGACAAATTGTCCTAACCATCTTGTATGATATAACAATAAATTTGTCTGTTAGTCTTTTTCTCCTGCACCTTAATGCTGATTGCATTGTAATGGAACACTGAAGAAGCCACTTTAAACAGGAAAGAAGACTTTTTCATTAGCTTTGGAGCCATCTGTGGCTGGTTTATGGAACTAGGAAAACTCGGCATGGCCAACTTGCTGCAGGGCAACTCTCCATAGGACAAGAGTTACACTAATATTGAAGAAATGGTGGAATAAAGGATGCAAAAGGAGGGACCGAATGAAATGTGAATCATAAAAATTAAAATATTTTTAAAATTATTTTAAATACTTAAATTGAATTGTTGAATTCTCCCATAGTGAGTTGTTCCAAGGTGAGTTGACTGCGTCAAGTTGCCCCATTCCACTGGTTTACTACCTTTTCTTTGTATTCCACCATGCTGCATGGAAATGATCCAAGAAGCCTCTGTTTACCCAAAGTATTTGACCTAATGGAATAAAGTTATTTTTGCTAATAAATAAGTTTGTGTATGTAGCCTGTGTATTTGCTTTATGTTTCTAAGATTATGATACATTGCACTGACTGGTGGGAAGGACATGGGAAGTTTGTAAACTAAATCAATCTCTCTCTCTCTCTCACACACACACACACATACACACACACACACACACACACTTAAGTCTAAAAAAAGATTTAGAAATTAAGCTTGAAGTAACTATAAAGTTTGCTATAAAATTCATTTGTACCGTTGAATTTTGAAAAAAATATAACAAAAGTTTTTTTGTTCTTTTTAAAAAACAATTTTGATAAATATTATAATTGCAATAGTAAAAACATATACTAAAAAAGTATATTAAAGGCAGGATATTAGAAAGTAAAAAAGTACAAAGGAAAAGATAAGAATTAAAAAAAGAAAAAAGAGAAATGACTTCCAACTTTAATCACAACTAGTACAAACAACTTTGTTTAGTTTATTTCTTAATTTACAAACAATGAGGTCTTCATCCTGTGCCCCATCTCTTACCTATAAGCAAAACATGGTCATTTCAGTCCTAGTGTCAGCAAAATTCCATTCAGTTATCAGAAATTACATATTTTAACCTTGATCAAATAAACCAACTTTATATTCCTGCTTTTTATTGTACTTCTGGCAATCTTAATGTTTAGTTTTTTCAAAAAACGTGGAACTTGGTTTCATTTTTTTTTGCCCCTTCTCATAAGATTCATCCAACTTTTTAAAAAAATCTCTTTTGTAAATCCAATATAAAACAATTATCAGGTATGCTCTTGGTTTATTATTTGTAATTCCATTTTAATTTTAATGACAACTTTTTCCATATTCTGTCATTTGTAGATCCATTTTCAAAGTCAACTCTGTCAGATAAAACCTGTTCCTAGTCTGCCATTTCTTTCTTATAGACACTGTCTATTCATAGAAGTAAACATTGCTATTGACATTGTTACTATTAAACTTCTGATTCCATTTTTCAAAATTTTCCTTAAGTATTTCCAGTGCAGTATGTTGCATCATTCTATACTTGTTAATCAGGACCATGTATTCTCTTTTCATTAAAGTCCAGTTCCCTCCAATGTCCAATTTTTAAAATTACATACCTCTATTATGTTTTAGAAAAAAATCAAATCTATTTTCCCATGAGAAGGATTCTTTACAATTAATTCCAAAATCTTATTTCAAATTTATCTCGACCTTTAATTGATTTATAACATTCCAAAATCAAAGTTAACTACTGTTTATTTCAAACATTTAAAAATTAGTAACCTTGTAGTTAAATGTTTTTTTTCATTAAGGATTAAAGGCAGACTCACTGCGTGCTTCCAGACTTGTCGATCCAAAAAAGTCTCAAATAGGAAAGTAGTTAAGAAGCAATTTCCAAATGTAATTAGACTTAGTGTCTTTTTTAAAGGCATCAACTGCAGACTGGCTATTCTCTCATCTCCCAATGCTCAAAATCCACAGGAGACTGCTGAGGAACAACTTTCTAAAGCAGGGATGTCAAACTCAAGATCCACGGGCTGAATCCAGCCCGTAGGGTGCTTAGATTTGGCTCGTGGAGCCGCCCTGGAAATAGTGAAGTACTGGCCTGTGGTGCTTCTGCCAGCAAAAACAGAGCTGGAGAGGGCCACACACGGCCCTCTTGAGCTCCATTTTTGGCTGCAACAGCCTCCTGCAGCCCTCTGCCAGCAAAAAATGGAATTTGCTCAGGCTTGCTTTTTGCAGAACTGTATTCAGTTTTTCATTTCTTCCTCCAGAAGTCAAGGATTTCCTTTGTTCTCATTGGAGCCAAATTTGCAAATATTAAATGTATGGTTAACACATGAAGTGGCTCTCATTTTATCTCTGAAGAATGACTGCAGAGGCAGAACAAAACAGCTGATAAGCTTATTTAGTAACGAAAGCTGCAATTTAAAAATGGTTACAGAACCTTTAAGTTTCAGAAACACAACCCAATTGAACTTAGTCATCAACACATGAAATTTGACTATGCTATTTGTCTCCTAGCCAATAATGCAAAAAGGAGATATTAATTTTCAAGTGGGAAATTTTAGTTCTCTGGATCTTGCACAGCATTTTATAATCAGTACAATATCAGACTTTTCCATCTCTTGTGGTATAAGATTGTACTAAAACAGATTATATCACTGAAGTTCCGATTGTGATGCCAAGAACATCTTTACCCCCAGACAGTTTCTTTGGTACATGCCATGCTCTATGATCCCCTCTCAACATTTTCTTTCTGTGATTGGGTCACCAAAGCAGCTATCGTATGAATGAGCATCTTCTTTCATAACTACCTGTTCTCCATAACATCATGTCTGAATTCCAAAGAGGCCTTCAGTCCTAAAGCTCAAAGAGGCCTAAAATACAATATTAATATAGTATGTATGAAAACAGATGACAGCTTTCATTAGTTTCCTTGATATCATTGTGAGGCTAGAGTAGCAGGAAAACAAACTGTATCCTGCATGATATTCCCAACAAATAATTGATGTTAGAGAAATGTTAGCAGATTTAAAATGGACAGCTTTTCACAGGGGGGGGGGAGAATCTATTTTATGGCAGCTACTGACAAAGTCATATAAAATTTAAGAACCTAAATTTTACTCCCATAGTTTATACTGCCAGACATGGTAAATAAAGTAAGAGTCCTGTTGAATCACACTAAACAATTTAGTCTAGTATTCTCTGTGGCGCCCTAAGGAGCCTGGGTGGGCAGGCAAGGAGTGGGTGGGAAGGGAGGGGCACATAGAGGCTGGTGAGGCACTCCTTGATGTGAGTGACATCAAGTTGTCCATGCCCACCCAGACACATGACCACCTAGCCACTCCCACCTAGCCAGTCATTTGGCAGATCATATTAGTGGTCTGCAGAATTTAAAATTATGAATTTAGTGGTTCTTGAGGTCCAAAAGGTTGATGACCCCTGCCCTATATGGTGATTCCTTGGATTTGCATAAAACAAGCTATTTGTCTCTCTGTATTCATTCTTTTTTTTTATATTGAAAAAGTTTTATTGGTTTTACAGTTTTTCAATAGGATAGGGTAAGGGATACAAAGAAATTTTGAGAGCATTCACGTCAAAGTCGTCGGCCCTACCGGGACATCAAAATAGATCATTAATAAAAAACATTTTCCATACACTACAAAGTGAAAGCAAGTACATATTTCTAAGTTCTCAGTTCTATGCTGTCAGTCATTTACAAAAATCCAGATGCACATGTTATATTATACAATATTATTCAAAAAATCAAGGCAAAGTTATTTTTTAGATCTAAGTCTCTTGGCAATTGTATCTTCTATCTCTCCTTCCAGGCCCCCAGCGGGCGGGGCCGTGGCCCCCCCTGCCCCCCCTGGATCTTACCCCAGGACAGAGGAATGTTTTTTAAGAAAGGCTTCCGCCTCAGCAACTGTTTTAATCCTCACTCTTCCTCCTTCCCAGAACACCAGCATCCCTTCGGGCGTCACCCACCTGAACCAGATCCCGTGGTCAAACAATTTTTTGGACAAGAAGGAAAATTTCCTTCTTGCTTCTCTAATCTTTCTTGGGATCTGCTTCAGGATGGCAACCTCCTTTTGTTGGTAAATTAACGGACCTCCTCTTTGCTCTTTCAAGATTTCCTCTCTGGTTGACCTTCTAACAAATTTAACATGTATCTCTCTGGGTACTTCATTTATCCTGGCATATGCAGAGTTTATTCTGTAGGCTAGGTCAATGTCCCCCCTGATCTCATCCTTAGGTTTATGTAAATAGTCTGCTATAATTGTGCTCATGAGTTCAGGGAGACATTCACCAGTTTCCTCAGAAACATTCTGAAATCTCAAAAAATATGTCATCCTTTCCATATCAATCCTAGACACATGCCCATTTATTTCCACAACCTCATTAGTAACATTTTTAATCTCTCCCTTAGCCCCCGGCAGCCCCCCTTCCAGTTCTTCATTCTTCTGTGTGTTCTCCAGCACTTGTTTCCGTGTGTCCAATAATTCCTTTTTAAAGTTGATATTTTCTGCCCTCTGGGCCTTGATTTCTTGTACCAAAGTTTGTATAACAGATTCAAGAGAGGCCATCCTTAGTTCTAAGCTTGCCAGTGCTGATTCTTGTGCCATGATTAGCTGTTAAAATCAGTGCCACTAAAATGGCGTTTTTTGGGTGGGGCTGTTGAGGCAAGTCAGGAGCCAAAAGTTCAGTTCAGGGTTGTAAAGTTCAGGAACCAAGAGAGAAACAATTTTCCAAATCAATAAGTATAATAACGAAGGCACTCCAGAAAAGAAATCACAAATCCAAAAAAAAAATTTCTTCTTTAGTAACCAGAGGGAGTCCAAATCACAAAGAGACGCTGGAAATTTTCCATAAGTAAAATAGTCATTCAGGGACAAAGAGAAGCCATTTTCCACCGCCCAGACTCAGAGCCAGAAGGAGAGAGTGGTAAAAAAAATGTTTCAAATCAGCCAGACCTAGATACTTTGCTTCAAAGACAAACCGCAGATCACTTTCCCTTGTTTCAAACAGTCCAGATTAAAGATATCCGCTTCCTCGCAGCGAGGAGCCATTCTTAAGTGCCGCTTTAGTCCGAGGGGGGGTTTAACAAGCAGACACCCCCCTCCAAGTTCTTTCAGCCCAGGCTGACAGCAGAAAAAAAAATGTTTAAAACCACTCACTTTCACCCTCGCAGCCGAAGCCCCGGGAAGCCTTCCGACTCAGACGGCCAGCTCTCTTCATATTTTCAGAACGATGCCGCCCGCCATTGGCGAAGGGGAAACCCCCTGCAGCATGTCCTCCTCCACCTAAGCCGAAGACAAGGGTCGCTTCCCAGCTGCCGCTGGGGGAGGACGACCCAGGCAAGCCCGCTTTACGGGAGACCCCCAAAAACGGGGCGTCTCGCCCCCGTGGGGGGGCAGGAAAAGAAACAAAGTGGCGAGCGAGCCCTAGGCTCGCCCGTCGCCGCTGGAGCCGGAACCGGAAGTCCTCTCTGTATTCATTCTTAATCATTTCAAGAAGATAATTTCTGCTTTCCCAACACCTATACATTGGAATAACATTTCATTGAAGATCGCAAAGGTTTCTTTCCTGGTCAAATCACTATTGAGCTCATCATTTTTTGCTCTGGGATGCATCACTTTACCTTGGTTCACACTGAACTGCATTTCCCATTTTAATTTATCTTTCCCAGGTTTGGAGACATCCTTCTGGAGTGCTACACATTTACCATTTTGTTTTAAGCGCTCTAAATAATTTGTTGTCTTTAGAGAATTTGATCACCTCCTCCCTGCTCACATCCAGCGCTTTTAGTGTAGAATGTTTCCATGGTGGGCTTTCCTCCCTTGTGCATCCAGTTTACTTACTCTCAAGATAATTACTGTATCAGATTGCATTGAATTTGATGCGTCCATGTCTGAATCCCATTGTACACTGAACGGAGTCATCAAATGGTATGTGTGTGTGTGTGTGGTCACTTATCTGCAAATTTAGAGGAGCAGCCTAGGAACAACTGGGTATCCTAGTGAAAACTAGGCCAAAATCCTTTTTTTTTCTGGGATAATCAGAATTTAGGGTCTAGTCTTTCCATTCCTGTTGCAAGGGTATGATTTTCTAAAGACTAGAATAACGCTTGTTGTTTCCACCATCCCCCATCTAAAATCCCAGAACCACTGCTCCCATTTCTCTTGTCCTTTTATCCTTGTTCCTAATCATTAAAGAAAATGGTTGTTTTCCAAAGCTGGAACTTGGGCCATCTGCTCCCTTGGTACTAGCGAAATCCTCCTGTAACCAATTCATTGGGATTACATTGACCTCTACTAATCCCGGCCCTTCCCCTGCTGTAGAGGATTTAAAAGGATTACAGACTGCTGATAATAAACTTTATTAAGGAGGCAGTAGTGGGTGTCAATCCGATTTGATGCCTCCCCCCCTTACATCTTCACTTTACTGAGAATTGGGGGTGGGAGAACCAATTGTAACAGCGCAACAGTGGAATTCTAAATGCAGTATTTGGAGAGCTCTGTTTTCTTTACATTTCAGCCAAAAAATGCTCCAAAGAAGGATAAAAAGATTCCAGAGTTAAAGAGAACTTTAGAAAGTTCCAAAGAGTTGGTCAGACTGCCCTGCCTTAAACAACAACATTAAACAAGAAAATGATGAGATCAATTGTGCTATAAGCTATTTCAGACTAATAAATATTTTTCATATTGTCCAGCTGCAACAATGGAATTAATTATTTCTACTCTTCATGTCTTTCTGCATTCCCTACTCTCCTTTACCCCATCAAACTCTCTTAAAGTTTGTCCTTCTATATCAACTATTCGAATATCATTGCAGCAAGGTAAACACCTGTGTCTCTGATGTTTCTGGCAATATTACAGAAGTGCTTTCATGATTTTTGCTATGCTTTCAGGATATTTTTCTTCCTAGTCTAGTTAACAGCTCTGAAAGTTTTAATTGATCCCCAATCCAACTTCAACCACCCAATGCTTAATTTCTGAAATTAGCCAAGATTGGGTACTTTATTGTAAAGTAAGACTACTGGAACAACTGTCTGTTTTAATAAAAATCCATGTTCCATAAAATCCATGTTCCATAAAATAGGACCTTGGGTCCTAACAAGGAGAAGGGCGGGGTATAAATTTAATAAAATAAAAAATAAAAAATAAAATGGTATTTATAGCAGTAGTGGGTTGCACATGGTATGCCCCAGTATGGGCGTACTGGAGCCTGCCGGGAGCACTGGATACCGTTCTAGTACAGTGCTCCAGAGGGCCCACCTGCCCTCACTCCTTACCTGTGCTTTATTCTTTTGGTGCTTCTGCGCATGGCTCATACAGCACCTGTGCGACACTCCGCCAAGCAGCTGGAGCATCATGGATGCTTGCGGAAGCATCACAGGTAAGTATGATACATGTGTGCACCATGCACATGTGTGTGCACGCTGTATACGCCCATGTGTGTGGCACCAGGGCCATTCCAACTGTACCAATTGGAATGGGATCCAGAACCCACCACTGATTTATAGATGCATTCTATGAAATTCAATTTCTAATTCCCTAGTCCCATTAGATAGTACATATATTGTCTATATCTATCTATCTATCTATCTATCTATCTATCTATCTATCTATCTATCTATCTATCTATCTATCTATCTATCTATCTATCTATCTACCTACCTACCTACCTACCTACCTACCTACCTACCTACCTACCTATTCTATCATCTGCTATTATATTAATTATATCCCAATTCCCTGAACTAGGCAATGTTTTATCTCTATTATACAGACTAATGAAATTACAGGTTGAGAGGAATAATGTAGGATATAGGGTAAGAAGAAAGTCTTAATTTTAGGAGGAGTTTCCTTTTTTAAAGCCCATGTAAATTTCCTTCTCCATTAGATTCTATCTCTAGTCTAATGTTTTTAACTACAAATATAATCTTCCTTAAAACTATTGCCTCCTGTTGGTTGATGTTAATGGATATGGAACTCCAAAATATCTGGAAGGGACCAAAATGTCTGGTTCCCATTAGAAGGGCAACAATATGTTCTGGATAGATAGGGAATTTTTTAGCTTGCCTCCTGGCTCCTTCTACCTGTGCCAGGCAGGGTGAATGATGGTGGAAGCCAACAGTTGAAGTGCTACCTTAGCAGAAAGAAGCTGAGACATAACTTTTCTTTGCCCAGACCTCTTGGCATTCCCCCTTTCTCTGTTCTATTAACCCTGAGATGTTTGCCCCTCTCCTCCCATTTTTCTTCTTTTCTGAAATATGGCTTGAATTTCTTGCTTATTATGAAGGTTAATTTGAGCTGCTGTCACTTTCTCTGCCCAGGTAGTCTTCATCTATGCAGTACCATATATAGACTGCTGGTATTCTGAATAGGCCCAAGCATTTTGATGTTGTTGATATTCACAATGCCATTTTTGTATGATATTTTCAATTACTTTTTTTGTTCTTTTGTTGTTATAAAATAAGACACAGTGTATTGTCAACTTACTTTAAGCCACACGTGGTATTTAATTGGGTAAGAACTCCTGCAGTAATTTATGAGCACAATGTTGGGATCTTATGGCCTTTCCCAACTTGGACCCCATCCAAGCCTGAGCATGATTGACAACATTGGGGGTTTCCTCCCCACCTCCGATGCCCCTGTGAGATTGCTCTACTCTCATCCCCAACTAAGCCTGTGAATAAGACAAGCTTACATCAACCTTACTCAACCAGGGCTGAAGTACCATTCTCACACTTTCCCACACCGTCTAAAATCTGTCAGGCTTTGTACCCAATTACCTGGAAGGAAAGTCACATTGCAGACATTAGCCTGAAAGAGAAGCAGTAGAGGTCGGATAGGGATTTGCAATGGAAATAGCAAATTTCATGTGGGAGTATTTTTCAGAGTGGAGAGCATTTCCTTGCAGCCATGTCTCTCCCTTTTATTTACATACAGATATTCTCTGATAGTGGCTCAGTGACTAAGATGCTGAGCTTGTCAATCAGAAAGGACGGCAGTTCAAATCCCCAGCGCCGTGTAACAGAGTTAGCTCCCTTTACTTGTCCCAGCTTCTGCCAACCTAGCAATTGGAAAGCATGCAAAAATGCAAATAAGAAAAATAGAAACCACCTCCGATGGGAAGGTAACAGCATTCCATGCGTCTTCGGCGTCTAGTCAAGCCGGCCACATGGCCATGGAGATGTCTTTGGACAGCACTGGCTCTTTGGCTTTGAAATGGAGATGAGCACCACCCCCTAGAGTCAGGAACGACAACTAGCATTGTCTAGAGGGGAATCTTTACCTTTTATACTCCTACCTTTGCTTGCTGGCTTATCTTTTGCAGTAGCCTGACTCACAGAGACTTAACAGATGATTTTTTCTTACTGCCTTGAAGGATACAGAAAGCCTCACTTAATTAACATCTCAAGGCACATATAAATGGCATTGTGTGCAGCTGACCCTGTTGGCTTTATTTTAATTAGAATTTTGGTGAGATTCTGATCCACATCCAGATCCCCTTCCACACTTTGGTTCCCCTGCTTTGGTTAAGCATCTTTTTCCACGAAAGAAAGAAAGAAAGAAAGAAAGAGAGAGAGAGAGAGAGAGAGAGAGAGAGAGAGAGAGAGAGAGAGAGAAAGAGGAGGGGATCCAGGCTAGGATTCTATGGGGTCAAGCAGCACTTTTAATGTAATTTTCTATGTTTCTATTGGGGCGAAATCCTCGCTCAGTTAAAAATGAAAGCTAGAACTCTGGCAGCACCTTGATGGGATTTGTGGGTGCATCAAAGCCTGGTCCTCACACACGTGTAACCAAAACTGTCTAAGGTTACGGCAATGCAAGAGCTTACAAGGTTGGTGCCCACATCTTTGAATCAATTCCTGCTCTGCGGTGGGCTGTCTCATGGGCACTGGCCTCGCCTGCCTCTTCCTCAACGCTCAGATTGATAAATAGGGTGCAAGTGGATGTCTCCTTAGTATTAGCAGAGCTGCCATAGCTGCCTTTCACCCTGATTTCCCCTGGGCACATGTCAGCAATAGCAGTAATAAGCCAAAGGTTTTACATGCCCACCCACCTGTCTCCATTTCCACATGCGGATTTCTTTCTCCCCCTTCAGCCATTTTCTTCTCCTGTTTTTAAAAAATGTGGGGGAAGCTTTATAACATTAAAAATAAAAACACATAACCATGGGTCATTAATAGGCCAATTCTCTAACCCCGTCACACACACACACACACACGCACACACACACGTATGTGTTTCAACCCCAAGAATAAAGAAATAATGTCCTTTCTTTAAAAAAAAATGCTTGACTGTTCTGTCATAAAGGCTGTGCGTTGTTACATTCTGTGCAAAATGCACGAGGAAAAGGGATCCCTCTCCTCCTCTCCTCCATCTCCCAAACCAGGACATTTGCCATGTCTTGTGCAGGGGCCAAGAAAGCCCACTGCCCCCTCCCGCCCCCGGCCAGCCCTTTGCTTTGTTCACCCTAACATTCAGCTCCTTCTCAAAACCTGACCACCTGCCCCTCGGTCAGTGGGTCAATGCCACAATGCAACACATCCTCCAGAGTTTCCTCTTTACTCCCCCCCCAGCTGTCCTCCAGTTTAACCCCAATCAATCTCTGTCCAGCCCCATTGCTTCCTCACCCAGCCCTCCTCCTGCCCTGTGCCCCCCTCCTTTGGAATTCTTAAAGTTGCCCAGCCTCATCTGCTGCGTATTTACAGTCTGCCCTGCCCTGCCCTAGGCCCATTCAGAATTATCCCACTTACAGAAATCCTGACCAACAACTGCGGTGGATGGGATCGGTATCCAATTCAAGGATAGGGCAGAACAGCAAAAAATGGTCCTTTCTAGAAGGACATGGCTGGAAGGGAAAAAGGCTCCTATGCCTTTCACAGACAAGCAGAATTGAGATTTTGGCAGCTGTAATGTGTCTTATAGCTTGGATAAAAGTTTTACCTGTTGGACTCCCCTCTTTAAGGAAAGCATATTAAGGAATCCTGGGTTAGGAAAGCAGCTTTTGGATTTCTCAGCATCGGATTTCTTTATTTATTCTAGAAAATAGTTATGGCCACCCATCTGACACAGAAACTCTAGGTGGCTAACAACAATCAACAAAATCAATATAATAAAATCTCGATAAATCAGAATTAAGATCACCATAAAACAATAACCAAGATGCAGTATTATATAAGTAGCCCTGGACATACAACCACAACTGAGCCACACAAATTTATGTTGCTGAGTGAGACATTTGTTAAGTGAATTTTGCCCCATTTTATGATTTGCCCCAGTTGTTAAGTGAATCACTGCAGGTGTTAAGTTAGTTAAGTTAAGTGTTAAGTGAATCTGGCTTCCCCACTTCGCTTGTCGGAAGGTTACAAAAGCTGACATATGAACCTGGGATACGGCAACGGTCATAAATATGAGTCAGTTGACACGCATCTGAATTTTGATCACATGATCATGAGGGATGCTGCAATGGTTATAAGTGTGGAAAATGGTCATGTCATGTTTTTCAGTGCTGTGGCAACTTCAAATGGTCACTAAATTAACTGTTGCAAGTCAAAGACTATCTGTAAACTCCACTTCACAAACCACACAAATCTCCACTACTACACTGGGCTCATCAAACGTCCTGGCCCACCCTCTGAGGGAATTCCGTTTTTACAACCTTCAGGGCTGGTGGGGCACTCCTGATCTCAGGGGAAAATACATTATTGTTGAAATTGTTCCTAATATTTAGAACAGGGGTGTCAAACTCGCATCATCACTGTGGCATCACATGACATATTGGGACTTTCCCCCCTCCCCTTGCTAAACTGGGCATGGGCGTGGCCAGGGTGTGATGCATCCAGCCCACAGACCGGGAGTTTTACAACTGTGATTTAGAATTATATTATAGGCACTTCCCAAACTCTGTGTCATAAGGCAACCATGGGAAACATCAGCATTAAAAAACTTTCTAGATTATTGTTACATACTGACAGCCAGTACGGTAGGTTCCACCAAGGTCCTCTGATCTGGTGGGAAAATATTGAATGGTGATTGGCTGAGCCACTTGACAGCTCCCTATAAAACAGAGCGGCGCTGGATTGTACATAGTTCATTCTAATAAAGATCTGTTTGTTGCTGAAGCCTGAGTCTGTCTCATCCATTCACCTGATCTAACACTGGCAACAAGGGTGGGATTGGAAGGCAACTAGGCACAAAAAGAGCTGATGTTACAATCCAGCAATACAATCCAGCCGGACTGATCGTGGCACCAAGCGGCCATCTTTACGTGGCAAATTCAAATCTGCCTTGACCGAACAAGATGACAATGCATACTCCTCCAATTCCTTTTGACCCAGCAATCGAGCACTGGGACTCATACATCAGGGGTCTGATTGCGAGAGTTTGAAAGCCATTTCCCAACTTGCACCAACTGTGGTGGTAACCACCAGAGATCTGCCTGCCGTTTCTGAGACGCAATCTGCCAACGCTGCGATCATAGGGGACACCTTGCCGGAGTCTGCAGAAGCAAGTTTCCAGCTTCTCCACAGCAGAAACCCTCTGCCAGCCAGACTGCATGACCAAGACCACCCAGGTGAGAGGCATGGAAGCCCCGGCAAAGACAAAAGAAGACAGATTCCAATGATGCATTCCAAATCAAAATTGGGCAAGCAACCACTCCTAGAAATAAGAAGCTGTGAGTCACTATCCTCCTTGAAGGGTCACCGTGCAGTATGGAAATAGACACTGGGTCATCTCTGATCATTCTCTCTTGGGCCACATTGAAAAAGGCCATCCCAAGCATCAGGAAACACAAGCTGAAGCACCAAGAACTGTGCCTCAGCGATTACCAGAGGAACCAAATCCCCGTTTTGGGATGGGGCACCTTCCATGTCCAATTCAGAAACTTTGACAGCCTACGGCCTGTGACAGTTGTCAACAGGTCCCTTACAAGCCTGCTTGGGCTAGACTGGTTTGAGTCCCTGGGCATGGGGGTAACCGGCATCAACGCTGTGTGAGTTGACAACGCCAAAGACCTGCTGTGAGTGTTCAAGGACGTCTTCAGCGGTGGTCTAGGCAAGTATGTGGGGACCCCAATATCATTCAACATTGACCCCAACATAGCCCCCATTCAGTTAAAGACACACAGGGTCCCTTTTGTCCTCCGACCCAAAATTGACCAAGAATTGGACAAACTAATTGGCATGGGGATTTTGTAGCTGGTCGATCATGCCTTCTGGGAGACCCATATAGTGACCCGGTCAAGCCTGATGGTTTGTCCACAGCTGCGTGGACTACAAGTCCACCCTAAACAAGGCTCTCCAACAGAATGCTTATCCGGCCTCTTGTAGGGCATCCGGGAATTATCCGGATGAAATCTTTGGCAAGGAGTTATGTGTGGTGGTCTAACGTGGATGAGGAGATAGAAGAGTGGGTGGCAACCTGCACTCTGTGCCAGGAGTCCAGACCAGCTCCCCCAGAGGTGCCCACATGCAAATGTGAATGGCCTCAAGCACCCTGGTCCAGGGTGCACATTAACTTTGCAGGCCCCATGCATGGGCAAGTATTTATGGTAGTTGTGGGCGCCTACTCAAAATGGCTAGAGGTAGTCCTTAGGACCACCACATGGCCGAGGCAGTCATCAAGATGCTACAGAGATTTTTCTCCACATACGGCCTGCCCGACATCCTCGTCTCGGACAAGGGGCCCCAATTCATGGCCATCCAATTTGAGACTTATTTAGCAGTGCAGGGAATTAGACCTGGCCTGGTCGCACCCTTCCATCCGGCTAGCAATGGTCAAGTGGAGAGAATGGTGTGATCTGAAAAATAAGCCCTATCCAGGATGGGGCTGGGAGATTGGCAAACCTGGGTAAACCGATTCCTCCTTTACCAACACATCACACCAAGTACCTCCACTGGCAAAAGCCCCACTGAGCTTCTGATGGGTCGTTGGCTAAGGTCTCCCTTAAACCGGCTACAAATTATTCTGCTGAACCACCTATTGATTCAACTAGCAAAATAAGGACATTTAGCGTAGGGGATCGAGTTTACGCCCACAACTACTCGCAGGGGGGGGCTCTCTGGATTCCTGTCACAATTGCAGAAATCACCGAATCTGGCTCTTATAAATTGGAGCTCAAGGACAGGAGAATTTGGAGGCGGTACATTGACCAACTCTGAGGCCATCTAGACCATCACAACCTTAGACAACCAGAGGTAACTCCTGCACGAGTTAGATGGGATTAACACTTTTCTTTTACCATAATAATCTATTGACTGGCAAACATTTTAGGATGGAGAGCAGATCAGGTTGTAGATTGTAGATGTCTTTCAAACGTGGCACTTTTAAGGTCTGTAGACTTCAACCCCAGAATTCCCCCATCCAGCATGCTGGGAGTTGAAGTCCACACATCCTAAGGTTGCCAAGTCTAAAAACACTTTGGTAGATGTCCCAGAATGGACGTAAATGGCCGAAGGTTTATCTATTCACAACACAGATGCCTTCATAGGACTGGAGGCCAAAATTATTGCATCACTGGCTACACCTTGCAATTCTTTTTAATGAAAATGCAGCCCCACCTGCAAAACAAAAATGCCACTCCTCTCTTAGGGCTTGACTAAGATAGGATATCCATGCAGGAGAGTGGCAGAGCCAAGTGGTATCACAGCATCGTGAAACAAACTTTTCTTCCTAATTAAAATATTTAGAGAATCTTCTAAAATAATAATAAATGGCTAGAGGTGAAAAGCAAGATAAGGCCTAAGGTTTCAGGGTTCTGTCAGTTTTTAACCGAAATGCTTATCTTAGGGCTGGCTCTGTGGTTTTCTATACGCTTCTCAGTTAAAACTGGCAAAAAACTGTATTGCAGTTGTCCGAATCACATTCACCCTTTTTTTTTTTAGTTTCTGCCTGTTTTAAATTGACTCTTTAACTTTCTGTCTGTAGAGTTTGAGTTTTATTTGAATTGTGTGGTTCTTTTATGTACCTGCAGAACAATTCTTATAAGAGCAACACAAATTGAATAACTAAATAAGATTAGGATGTGAATAAGATTAGGAAACTGGTTAGGAACCAAAAAGGTTTCTCCCCCTTCCCCCCCCCTCCCCATCAGGGCAGACTGTCAAATGGCAGCTCTATTCTATAATAACCTGGCTTGGAGCTGAGCCAGGCAATTTAAAAGCTCCAGGTTTTCTTCATTCCACAAAGCTGCTTTTCATCTCATGTTTCTCCAACCTATACTTATTTATTTTTATTTTTATTTATTTTATTAAATTTATATCCCGCCCTTCTCCAAGAGGACCCAGGGCGGCGCACAGGAAATTAAAATACATACAAAAAACACAATACAAAATTTAAAAACCTATTAGATCCCCATTGTGCGCTAAAACCAATTAAAATCCCCGAATTAAAACTATCTATGGCTAGTCCCAGTGGAGGCTATGTTAGGCCGGCTTGATGGAAGAGGTGTGTTTTTAAACACTGGCGGAAGAGGCGGAGGTCAGTGATGGTACGAAGTTCTGGGGGTAGGTCGTTCCACAGGGCAGGGCCCGCCACAGAGAAGGCCCTTCCCCTGGGTGTCGCCAGTCGGCATTGTCCGGCTGACGGCACCCTGAGAAGGCCCTCTCTGTGGGAGCGTATCGGTCTAAGGCAGCGTTTCTCAAATAGTGGGGCGCGCCCCCCAGGGGGGGCGCGAGGCTCTGTAAAGGGGGGCGCGTTTGACCTCGGCAAATCAGCTCTGCCGATTCCCTTTCTCCCTCCTCCTCCTCCCTCCCTCCACAGCCAGCATGCTGGCCACTCGTCGTCTTCCAGGGAGTGCCGTTCCTCACACACACGCACGCACACACACACACACACACGGAGCCTGAGCGAGCGAACGAGCGATCAAGATCAAGCACGGCGGGTGGCCGGGGCAGGCTAAGGCGGGTGAGCCTGGCTGAGGAGACTCCCCGGGGAGTGGGGGCGGGGCGGGGACGACGACACACAGACAGAGAGAGGCTCCGCATGGCCCGAGCGCCTGTTCCTTACTGCGATGGTCTCAGCAGCTCCCAGCGCGCCGCCCGGCTCGCCCGCTCACGGCTCTTGCCCGCTGCCCGCCTGGCCAGTCGAAAGCCGGGAGGAGGCGACCCCCTTCCATGGCGTGGAAAAGTGGCCTCCCTCCCGGCTTTCGACTGGCTGCGTTGAGAGCGCTGGGAGCTGCTGAGACCATCGCAGTAAGGAACAGGCGCTTGGGCCATGCGGAGAAGGCAACGGCGGCACCATGGAGAATAAATATCCTTGGCTCGGAAGGAGGCGAGGGAAAGAAGGGAGGGGGCAGCCCCGGGGCTTAGGGGGCGCTTTCCGGGGCTGGGGGGGGCGCGAAATGTTTTCTTCTTCCTAGGGGGGGCCTGACAGAAAATAATTGAGAACCACTGGTCTAAGGGATGTATGGGGCAGGAGACGGTCTCGCATATAACTAGGTCCCGAGCCATGGAGCGCTTTGAAGATGGTCATCAATACTGACTAAAAAGTAGCTTCACACATCACAACCATAGGCACAGTAAGGAAACTAAATTATGCACACTTTTAAGTGGCATCCAAACACTTAATTCAGAATTCCAAGTTAGGTGTGCACAGTAACTTAAAAGACATAGGCTTACTATACTTTATGGCTTTCTCAGAGTAGGTTCCTTGGATATACAGGCCTAGAGGAGTGGACAGCAAATACAGAAAAGGAAAGGAAAGGAAAGGAAGCAGGCAGCAACAGCAGAGGAAACATTAACTTTCACCACACATTCTGGTCCCAAAGACTGTGAAATACTGAGATTGAACCAGTGGTGGGTTTTACTACTGGTTTGCTCGTGCACATGTGATCTTGTGCACGTGACTCTTCTGCACATGCGCAGAAGCGTTCTGGTGGGTGGGTGGAGCCTCCCACCGCCGCCACTATCAGTTTGTCCAAACCGGGCCAAACCAGGAGCAACCCAGCAAAGACGTAAGAAAAATAGTCTAATCATAGAATTTCCATCCTCCTGTTTGGTACATCTCTAGTCCTCTGGAATGCTAGGTCTTTGTGGTCAGGAATGAACATGCCAAGAGTCCCTTTTGATTTAATCACATTTAAGATTCTTCTCCCTTGGCAGTACCCTACAGGAATGGTAACAGGGGGCCTCTGCGATATCAAAATGTTATCCTCACTCCACCAGTGAGTGGAGTGTACCACATGCCAAGCAAAATAGCAGAAGCTTATTACATAATGAAAAGCTGACCGGGACATTTTCTTCTCTCATTTTCATGTTTATTGATTGTCACTTATAGAATCATTGGAAGGTTTTTAGTTCAACCTCCTGCCTGGGGTAGGAATCCTCAGAGCATTCCAGACAAATGGCTGTCCAGACTTTGCTTGAAAACCTCCAGAAATACAGGCCACAGGACCAGAGGTGGGTTCCTACCGGTTCAGACAAACCGGTAGTGGTATGCCAGCCTGGGTCGCCGGAACCGGCAGTAACCCAGGACTGCCACACCTCTGAACCAGTTCCCCAGTAGGGGCAGCATGTTTTCCCCCCATTTTTTAATGTTCTGCACATGCGCAGACCTATTTATAGGTAACTGCGCACACACAGGGTGCATACTTCTGGTGAGTCTGTGAGCGAAGCGATCACACACACTCAAAATTGTGCATGCACATCGAACCAGCAGTAATGCCGGCAGCAACCCACCCCTGCACAGGACTCCAGGTGGCAAGCAGTTCCATTGCTTAATAGCTATCAGAGTGAAGAAATTGCTCCTTGTTTTGAGTTTTGATCACTTTGTGTAAATCTGCCACCATTGGTTCTTGTTCTGCTCCCGGGCATTACAGAGAATAAATCCATATCCCTATGGCAGTTGTTTAAACACTGGAAGACTGCTACCATGTCTCTCCTCGGCCTTGTAATCTTTAGACTGGACATATCCAGTTCTTTAACTATCTTTCATGGGATTTATCTTACAAGACTCTAACTTCTTTGATAATTGCTTCTGCACTCTTTCCAGCGCCTCATCATCCCTTTTTGTATTTTGAAGAACAAAACTGGAACTGGCTGGGCAATTCTGGAAATTGAAGTCCACCTGTCTTCAAGCTGTCAAGGTTGAGAAACTCTCTTCTATATGATTTCTCCTCACCTTTGCCCATTTTGACATGCATTTCTTTCCTTCCCCACATTGGGCAAGTTCTTAGAGGACCTTTTTTTTTACTTTTGCAAAAAGACAGATGCAAAACAGGAATTAAGCACTTCAGCCTTCTTTCTTTTTCTCTTGCCATCATGGGAACTTCTCCACCAAGCAAATCAAAGTCTCATCCCACATCTCAGCCATGTGGTTAACTAATATTTCATCATCATTCATCCAGCCTTTAAAATATACCAAAAGAGCCATTATCACTGTTTTTACCTTTCATATCACCCAAAAATCTTTGGCATGTTTTTTTAATTTGATGTAACAAATGTCCATCATGGCAGAGGTGGGTCCCTACTGGTTCAGACTGGTTCAGCCTGTCTGAACCAGTAAAAATATGCAGAAGCATGTTTTTCAGTATTGCACATGCACGTGTAGTGCGCATCAAGCATGCGCAGCATGTTCCTGAGCAAACCGTAGCAGCAGCTGGAACCCACCACTGCATCAAGGTATACATTATTTATATATAATGTGCCTCTCTTTTCTTCCCTTCTGTTTCTGTGGAAGAAACTACTTCCTTTTAATGCCGTATTCCAATCATGAGTTCCTTCCACTAGATTTTCCACTAACAATGTCAATTTTGTCCCCCCAATATTAGGATTTCAACTTTTTGGTCCTCATACTCTGCATGTTGGTATACAGGCAACTAAGACCTTTATTACTGCCCTTCATAGATTTGACTGCTTACATTTCTGGGTGTATTCATAAGCATCCCTCCCTTCTGATCACTTCCTTCCCTGTTGTAACGTTTACTGCCTTGGAGTTAATTATTTGAGAGTAGTTCTATGTACTTATTATTTCCCCTTTCTCCAGATTTAGGTTAAAACCTATCAGAGGATATAGGGAATATAATCTTCCAAACATGTTCTTCACAGACATTGTGAGGGACAGTCTATCCCTCACAATGTCTGGTCTAGCAACTTAGAATTAAGGAGAAATTTCCTGACAGTAAGAACAATTAACCTCTGGAACAGCTTGCCTCCAGCAGTTGTGAATGCCCCAACCCTGGAAGTCTTTAAAAAGATGTTAGACAGCCATTTGTCTGAAATGGTATAAGGTTCCTGCCCATGCAGGGGGTTGGACTAGAAGACCTACAAGGTCCCTTCCAACTCTGCTATTATATTGTATTGTATTGTATTGTATTGTATCCCTCAATAAAGTCTCTGATTCTCCAGGAATCTAATATTTTCTTAATGATATTCTCTCTTGAGCCAGTGGTTCAACTCCAGAATCTTCTGTTCTTTCCTTGGGCTACAACCTCCATTCAGAATTGTAGACAAAAACAACTGTGCTCCAGCTCTTTTATCTCCTGTCTAGTTCTTTGTACTCCCTTTATATTCTTTCCATGTTATTTCTGGAAGTGTCATTTATTCCAAAATGACATTTTAAAAAGGGATGGTGGTCAGTATGTTTGTTTAGTTCAGCTTCTCTATTATGTCCTGGATCTTCACACCTAGGAGACAACCCCCTTCCCCTGATATCCAATGTGGTCTACAGACTCTGCTCATCTCAGCATCAAGTCACCCATCACCACCACATAACTTTTCCTCTTTGGGTCTGCAGTGCACCCTCCAAGAGGAAGAACTAGAGTTGACTACATAGTTTCAGTAACAGATAATGTCTCTTGATTTTCTTAGTCCTCTGAATTTTATGCTGCCTTCAGGATTTCTGCTACCTTTACCTTGTCAAGGAATTCTTCATCTTCCTCAGTTAAGCTGAGTATGGCCAAATGTTCTCCCAGACTCTCTATTTTCTTCTCTAATAATCTGATAAGCCTGAACTTGGTTCAGGCATTGTTGGGCTCAAGTGGACTAGTGGCACATGACTTGGGCCAAAACAAATGGACCCAGAAGCATCCCTTTCAGTTATTAAGGATTCAAATTCGATCACTCTTTTGATTCAGACATTCTATCAAACTGCCCTTGAATTCATTCTCCAAATTAACCCAGAAACGATGTGAAGATTAAAACCATTACAGTGAAACCAATAATACAAGCTCCAGCATTTCCCCCCAAAACATCCATAAAACTGTCCAAACTCTACACTCTGGGGTTTTTGGCATCTGATGGGATGACTTATTTTCTCTATGCAGTTACGGAGTTGAATAGGCTTATTGCAATCTAAAAGAATACAAAATTAATTTTCAAAATCTTATGATTTATATCCTACCAATCAATTAAGTACTGAAGGTATAATTGTAGTTACTGGCAAGCTAAATGATCAATACACTTGAAAGTATTTAATTTCCCTGCCCTAACCCATATAGTCTTCAAAAAGTTCCAAATGTTGGATTCTCAAAGAACAGGAAAGATCTAGTTATATTTTACTAATAGCAGGAAAGATCAATGTCACGTTAAAATAAAGCAGGATGGACTTTAAAGAAATAATCATATGTCCTTTACACACACACACACACACACACACACACACACACACACACACACACACACCAGCTCTCATTGCTATCATGCATTTTAATACCTCAACAAAGCTTGCATTAAAAAGAGCACCCCAAGATTTCAGATTGAAATGCTGCAACAGTTATTTGGTGTCTCTAGGTCAATGTATCTTTCAGTTAGCTCTTCTCTCCCACTATTGTGGACATAGAAAAAAATGCCAACAGCTTAATTTTTTTATTTCAAATGTTTTCGGTGGTGGGAAACCAGCCATTCTGAGTAGGGCCACTGAAAGAAAAGACGGGTCAATGGGCTTTCTCTTCCTTTTTAGTGAACTGATGTATGACCTTGGTTTCTTACTGCCATTAACAAAAAGGATGCAAGGGATCTGGAACTTGGTCACCTGTCTGGTTGGGAAAAGTGGGAAGGACTGTCCAGGCTGCACTGGCTGCAGCTAAAAGTGGTGGCTTTTACCAGGTGATTCCTGATTAATCTGCCTAGACATGCAGCAAAGCAGTTCACACCATAAGCAGAAAACTCTTGTAAACTGAAATTTGCCAAGCAAGAGATAACCCAGCAACATGGGAAACTGATCACCAATTACAGGAAGCATTTAATTGCAGTTAAAAATGGTACAACTAGTTACTAAATCTGAAAGGGTGGTTACATATTTTCATGCGGACACATATTGTGTGTTAGGAGATTTTATTAAATAAAGGAAGCAAGACAGCACCCAACTTTGAGTTAATTTTTCAGCCAGATTCCCTTTCTAGATCAATAAGAGAAATGTGGAACTTTGATAGTGCTCAGGGGCAAAGATATAGGCAGAAGGGGACAAGCATCTTTCTACAGAAATGTATAATGAAAGGAGCGGTGAATTCTGTGAACCACTATCACCTAACCCTGGAATGGCACTGCCCAGTGGCATATGTTTAACTTATCAGTTAAGTTTGACAGGGTCTAAAAGCTTTATTTTGTCACCAGTGAATAAGAGAAGCAGGCATTCTGGATAGCAAAATATAGAGGGAGTCAAAGGACTCCCAAAGGAGTCAAAGGTGGGAGTCAAAGGAATTAAAAGAAGCTGTAGTTCAAGTTGAGGAGTGGAGTTAAAAAAGAAGAGGCTAGAAAAATCAGGATCAAAGATTGGGTGACATAACACATTGAGCAAAAACCTCACACTAAAAGCAGTTCCATTTTAAATTCCTGCCTTACATGTGGTTTTTCATTGGGTGTTTTTCGACAACATATTTAATCAGGCCAATTAGAGATCAGGCAGCTGCATTTCAACTTTCGAAACTTAAATCAACCTACGAAACTTGATTTAGTTGTGGCACATGTGTATTGATGTGTTGTATAAATCCATTCTTCTTGCTCCATTTGCAATTCAAAGTATTGTATAATCCTTTCAAAAATGGGTTCAATAACTGATGTACCCATGTTATATGAACATAGTGTAACTAGAATAATAATAATAATAATAATAATAATAATAATAATAATAATAATAATAATAATCTTTATTGTCATTGTACTAAAATTACAATGAAATTGGTTTCATTATCTAGAACTCTAGATAAGTGCCATTCGGGATCTCTTTTACCTTGATAGGTTAACCTCCAACCAACCATATGGGGCAGAAGCTAAAGATCACAAGAACAAACCTTACAAGACATTTCCAGGCAATTCTAGCAAGAGCACTTGGATATAAATGAGGTTACAGACTAAGAGGCATGGGCCATTTGCATCATAGTTAAGCATTTTGCAGGGATAATTTCAACAAATGGCCAATCCCTGTAGCAAAATCTGAAAGGCATAAAAATCCCACTAATGTTTAATTTATGCAGATGTTTAATTTAAACTTAAGTGTGGAATGGCATGACTCACACTGGCTCCTGGACCCGTAACCACACGAGACCAATTTAAGCTTAAGGCCCTATAATTTACAGTAGGGCAGATCTGATTTCCTAAACCGAACGTAGCTCCTTGGTAGCAAGTAGGGGGCTGGAGGTGCAAAGGCTCCTGCTCCTTGAAGCCAGGCCTGCAGGACCAATTCCTTGGATGGCTATTCCTGTCCTGCGACTAATTACCTAAATGGATGCAGGCTGTTGAGAGACAGTCACTATTCCCTAATAGAATTTGCCCTCAAGTGCAATTTAATTTTCTCAGAGGTTGTTTTCCACCCCCACCTCCCGCTCCTTCTTTCTCTTCTACTGACCCACACACAGAATCACTTTCTCCACTCCACACCGTGAAGATCACAGCACCTTCTCTGCAGGGAGACCTGGCACCCTTTGCCTCTTTCTCTTTCACACTTTTGGGCTTCTCCTCCCCTTTTAAGTCCTAGCCTCTCCCGTAGTATTTTAATCTGCTCGTTCACAATTTCTGTCGACGAAAACAAGCCCACCCAGGGGGGGGGGGGGCAGAGGGGAATTAAATGCCAGGCAGCAGGTCTGCTGTGCTACAAACTTTAACTTCTGAAGGTTAGGTTATTATCCTCTACTTATCTTGAAAGACCTACCTTCCTCTTATCACTGGTAAGTACAACCATTCTTATTTATGTAGAGCTAATTCTGGACATCTCAAAGTTTTCTTGGATGCACTCGGTTAAAGTGAGGAGCATCAAGTTTAGAAAGAATACTGGAATGTTCATGTACTGAAACTAGTCGCTTGATGGAGCAGATGTAGGGAAATTTCCTGATGGTTTGGGGCCCATATTTCTATCATCAAGTGGTTGCACTTTTCTTACAAAGAAAAAAATGGAGCCTGTATCAAGAAAAAGATTACAAAAATGCCTGTATCAGTGATGAGACATTTTTCTTCCTGTATCAAGACCAAGGGAAGCATCTGGGGAACTTTTCTGTTGTGGTTGGGACTGGACATGGTATATGCAGCTTACTGAGATGTAATGTTTAAGATGTGTTTTTTTCATAATAGGTAGGATTCGGTGTTTTCTGTATCTCTGTCTTGCTATTGCTTAATTTGCACATGTTCCTTGTTATGGTGCTTTTCTTCCAGGTTTTCAATTGGGGTGGTGGTGCTTGGTTTATATGTCATTAGTATTTGCATTTTATATCACTTCCATTTGATAAAGTCACCAAGGCCGTATTACACAAACTGAAAAAAGAATAAAGGCACTTTGTTATGAAACAATATAATGCAATCAATCATTTTACTGAAGACTTTCAAGAAATAGGTCCCTGGTTTCTCTTAAAGCAAAAGAAGCATCTGTAAATAACCAGAAGGATTCCATCAGCTGCCAAATCTTCGTACCAATTTCTCTGAAATTATTCCTCAGTGCTGACATGGGGTGTGCTGCAGCCTTTTTAGATGAGAGAGAATTAATGGCAGCCGGCCAGGGAGGAAAAGAAATCTATGAGCAACACTAATAATCAAGCACACTAATGAATTTTAGACTAATTATGCTAAGTAATCCCATGCCCGCAAACCAGCCATGTGAAGATGTGAAGACTGAGAGATGATGACACCCAGGGAATTTCGTGGTTTAACGGGAATTTAGACCAGGGATTTGTTCTTCTGTATCCAACACTATACCTGCTGCCCCAAGTCGGGTCTCAGTCTAAATGGCTCCAGGTTTTTCCTCAAATTATAATCTCAGCAGGCTTTAATTAATAAAAGAGTAAAGGCAGAGCATGAGTGGTACAAGTCCCTAAAAAATATATATGCCAGGGTTGCTGTCTTAAAGTCTTGTAGCATATTCGGTTCAGCTGTGCTTCTTCTCTTAAGGATTGGATATTCTCCTCTATAGAACATCTCTGATATATCTATGAACGCCAGTTTGGTCTAGTGCTTAAGGTACATTGCTAGAAAGCAGAAGACTGTTAGTTCTTCTAATTTAGTTCATATTTAGCCTTAGTCACAAACCCAGGTTGGTAACCTTGGGCCAATCACTCTCTCTGAGCACAATCCACCTCACTGTGCTGTTGTTGTGGGGAAAATAGGAAAAGGAATATATGTTGGATAGGTTTGCTGCCTTGAGTTATCTGTAAAAATAATAAAGGTGTGGATGCAAATTAAATAAATAGAATGGAGACTAACCTTAGCAAATTTCTCAGTGACACACTGTGATGTACCCTAATCAAGGTGACAGATCTTTTGCTACCTTGAATATGAACACTATGAGAGCTTCACATTTTGATGTCTTTAAAAGAAAATAAGTTTATTCTCTGCTTTGCATTAAATCTTAAATTAAGGTTCTACATAGGTGAATCAATTGCAGCATAAGGAGGAGGAATTTCAGAAAAGGGAGCATATAGAATCCAAAAATCTTAACTTTTCAAAGCACTTTTACAGTATGCCATTTCCCAATTGTTAAGCTCTACCTTTTTTTAAACACAATTATTTATGTTTTATGCTGTACTCAATTTTTGAGAGTTTGGAATGGAAAGCAAAAGCAGCTTTTTCAAATAATGAATTAATGTACAAATGAGGATATGTTGTCTCTTGGAAAAAATTGCCAATATGCATCAAAGTAAAACATTCAGAGAGAAACATAAAGTATCGACTTTGGTGTATATATGAAGAGAGATATTTAAATTCATAAAATATTTGCTCAAGATTTTACTGTGATTGTTTTCAAAGAAAAGAAAATGATTGTGATGTCTTTAGGTGATACAATAAATTGGTTTTAACTATACAAGAATTCATAGTTTATGTGAAGGTTAATTCTTTTCTCACAAGCGTATCATGATAACACATTTTAGAATGAAGCATAAGAAACACAAAATGATGTGGTTCGGGCAAATGTCTTTAAAATGTTTTTCTTGATTGGGAGGTTTTTTTAAAAAATAGGCTTTATATTTTGCCTTTTGGTTTGTGTAACCACCAACCATGCTGGCAAATTGTGCTAGCCAGGATTAGGATATAAACTAGAAGTGACATGACTTTGAAGTAGAAAGTTCAAGATAAATAACAGAAAGCAGTTATCCAAACCAGGGTTGGCACCTTCTATGAAATTGCTTTTTCCTGTGTGGTTCTGTTGAGTATTGTCCTTTGTACAGTACTTCTGCAGGAGGATTCTATTTCTGTTTTGCCTTTTCTTTTCTGAACAGTTTTCCTTTGATAAGAAAACACACAAACAGAAAAACCAGAAAAGCTTAGCTTACAGTGTCATCTGGTCCTTCCCTAAAACTGTCTTGGGAGGCATGGATTTAATGTAATTCCTAATGTAAGAATTGGTTGATCAGGGTTTCTTCTACCTCAGAATGCTGGTAACATCAAAATTAAGTATAATCTTTATTGTCATTGTACTTAAATACAATGAAATTGGTTTAGCAGTTTCAGAAATTAGCAGTGCTTGTGGACATGGTACACTTTTCAAATTACTTGGGATCCAGAAGGGTATTGCTTCTGAACAGGGAGGGTCAGTGCTTACCTAATATTCATCGATGGATTTATCCCCTGGAAACTGATTTAATCTAGTGACTTGTTAAACCTGAGGTCTGCCTGGAAAGAAGAAAAGGTGAAAAGGCTAGGATCCGTTCTGCTTCTGAAACGCATCATTTGAAAGAAAGATGAATTAGCAGGCTTTCTGCTGTGAAGAACAACTCTTCCCCCGGTAGAGTTAAAATATTCTCAGCTCTCCAGCTAATTAAATTTCTAGAACAGCTATGCAACTATAAGGGAAAATTTTAGGAATGACTATAAAAGTGTATCTTTTGTATTTGTACCTACACAAAACATACACAGATCTTATTTCTCTGGCACCTGCACAGGCAAACTAGCCAACCTGGAGGGAGAATGTTCTACTTTCAGATACTTCTCTGGTGGTTGGGGGCAGAGAGACAGTATAGATACCATGCTGTACCTTCTCTGTTAGTTCAGAGATGATCTTTCCATGGTTTTAATATAGTCCAAATCAAAATTGAAAGGATCTTCTGGGCAAAGATGTCCCTCTCCCATGACAATGGATAATCACTGCCTTTCCCATTTCTCTCTCCCATTCTCCCTCCCTCTGCTTTTCCAACTGGTTTCCCTAATTATTCCATTCTGCCAAGGAGCTGGTTCATCATTCTTCTCCTCCCAGCATCCTTTGATTTATCTTTCTGTCTGAAGCACAGCTCTCTCCTCCTCCTCTTCTTTCTCCCACGGGAATTCAATTTTCATTCATTTTTCTGCTTTGCTAGATTGATATAGACCCTCTGCCCTGGTCCATATTACTCACCGCAACCAGGAGCGCAATACTGCAGAGAAGCTAGGTTTGAAGGGAGATTTTTTTTCAATACACAAGAAAAGGGCAAGAACCTTCACTGCAGAAGAATGAGATATGGTTTTTACCCTTCTGATTTTTCTTCCACCTTCGCTAAATGTAACCCTTCATAATATTTATTGGATCTTATTTATGGCTATTTTAAATATATGTCTCTGTGTGTTTTCTGAAAACACACACACAAACACACACACACACACATGCACATGATCTTGGTGGAAGTAAAAATAAAAACCATGAGTATTGTAAACTTTTCTATAAGGGTCATCACTAGGGATTTCTAAATCTGGGCGGATAAAACCAAAAGCTGTCCCTAGCAACAGTGAGTATTTGTAAATGAGCATACAGGTGAAAAAAATAGCAGTGCCATTTTTACACTGCCGGGTTTGCTGACTCTCTATCTTCAGGATTTTTAAAAATTCTGCCTCGTTGCAGAAATGTCTTCTCTTAGAAAATGAATCTCTTCTTGTAATTTGCAATATTGATATCATCATTTTAAATATGTTCGTTTGGAGCGCTGTATGTGTCCTGCAAAATGAGGACAAATTCTAGAGCAGGGAGTTTTAAGTCCTGTGGAGCCAGGCTGGGGAATTCTGGGAGTTTAAGTCCACAGGACTTAAAGTCGCCAAGGTTGAGAAACACTGCTCTAGGGGTCTCCAACCTTTGCAACTTTAAGTCTGAAGGACTTCAGCTCCCAGAATTCTCCAGCCAGAATTCTGGGATCTGAAGTTCTTCAGACTTAAAGTTGCAAAGGTTGGAGACCCCTGCTCTAGAAGGTAGCAGGGAGCTCAAGGGCCCATTTCTCTTTGTTGCCATCTAGTGATCGCATGATCTTTGCAGTCAAGTTATGGTAATCCTTGTGCATGTCAAAAAGAAAAAACTGGAAGATCACTTTAACCTTCTTTTTTCTCTCCCATTAGAGCTCCATAGTTAAACACATTGGGAGGGCCATTACACAACTTCATCTGGTGTGTCCATTGCACTTTTTCCTAGATTTGGGGGCCTTTAGGCAGTAATGCTCTAGTCAACACATGGCTTGACTACTGCAACATGCTCTATATAGGGTTGCCCCTGAAGACCTCCCAGAAGCTTTAACTGATCCAGAAGGTGACAGCACAAGCAGTGATGAGCATGCCTTGATTTGTCCATGAAACATATTAGCTTTTCAGACTGCACTGATTTTCAGTTTGCTTCTGGGTATGATTTAAGGTGTTAGTAGTTACCTATAAAGCCGCAAGCTCTGGTTTCCTTTCATTAAACAATGTCATTTATTGCAATCCTGGAAACACACTTCTCTATATCAATGTCTGCACTCTGGAATGAGGTTTCCCCCAAGAGAAGGATGACACCCATTCTGCTATTTCTTAGAAAAGTCATGAAGACCTGGCTCTTCTCCCAGTCTTTTGGCAAGGGTGAGCGTGACACACACCCCTCACACACCCCTCACTTTATTCCATATGGTCCGTCATGCTTGTCAGTTTTTGTCTTTCATTGATTGTATTGTGCTTTCTTTCATTGTTTGGTGAGCCACCTAGAGTCGGGTGGCATGCAAATGAAATAAATAATTATTAATTATTGCTATTCGTATTATCTCAACGCCTCCAGTTTGCAGATCCTTAAGACTAAAATAAATTTGTCAGTCAGTGAATGCAGATGCTTATTCAAGGGTCAACTCAATTCCTTCGTGAATTAAATTTCATTTTATCTGTCTTACACACACGCATTCCAACCGCAATTCCTTCCTTTCTGATTCAAGCAAGAGAACTGGTGTAGAGGTTTTCCTCTGTGCCCCTATATAAATATTCCAGATATTCTATTGAAAGGCGTGGACCTGTGAGTATTTAGCATCATGAATTGTGTCAGCCTGATCTGACTATTTGATTCTAATTGATTCTGATGTCTAAAACAAGTCAGACTGGTTTTCCACACAGCAACCATTTGCATCAGTCCAGGCTTGATTGCCACAGGTCTTCTAAAAGCACACTCTGTAGGGAAAAAGCCAGCACTGTTCACCATATACGCGCACAGACAGTGTGTCAGATGACGCTAAGCTTGTAAGGTCGGTTGGAACCATAGGATTCAAAATTTACATGCTGGGTGGGAAAGTCCTAAGACATCCGAAGGGCTAGAGCTGGGGTGAGCAACCAATGGCTCTGGAGCTGCATGTGGCTCTTTCATCCCTCTGCTGTGGGTCCCTCTCACCGGTTGGTGCCACAATTTTGAAAGGAGTTTCCAGTTTGGGGGGGGGGAAGCACAGTATGCCAGGAGGAGACTATGGCAAGGAGTGGGTTTTCTGGTCGGCTCCACAATTGATAGAGCTTTCAGTTAGGACAGGGGGAGGAAAAAGGATGCTGTGCTAGGAGGAGACTCTATGGTGGGAGGAACTGGACTTCCAGTTGGCTCCAGAATTGAACGGGGAGCTTCTGGTTATTACCTTTGTGGCTCTTTGAGTATTTAAGGTTGCCAACCCTTGGGCTAGAGAAAACTGGAGATTGAAG
This sequence comes from Rhabdophis nuchalis, assembly GCA_039707465.1. Classification (NCBI taxonomy): domain Eukaryota; kingdom Metazoa; phylum Chordata; class Lepidosauria; order Squamata; family Natricidae; genus Rhabdophis; species Rhabdophis nuchalis. The sequence continues at coordinate 114,446,373 of CM077644.1, read as the reverse complement.
AGGACCCACTTATTTTTTAATTGGTCTATTAGATGATTTTGAGAAGCATCATTGGAGACAATATTTCCAATGCCCTGTGAGGTCATTCCTTCTTGTTCCTGCTTTCCCAGAATGATCCCTCAGGTTGTACTTCCTGCCTCTGTTGGATGCAGATATTGTATATCTCATATGAAATGAAATAGTTCTCAATCATGCTCAGAAAAAAAATGGGTCTGAGTTGATCTTGATGCCTTCATGAGCTTCTGTGATCTGCACAACAACGCTTCTAACAACTCCAAAGTCACACATAAGAAACACAAACATGAAATTTTTTAAAAGTCTAACTAGATCAAACCAAAGACATTGCTAATCCTCTATTTTTTTACTCACTCTGAGTGGGCTGATGGCAATTGGTAGCTCCCAAGCTGCCATAGCACTCTCCTTGCTAATGTTCCCGGGCAACTGATATTACAAACTTTTTATCATCCATACTGGAGGAAATATATGGCCATCATGATTAATAGCCTGTTCTTTTAATCCTGTATTTCAGCAGGGGGTGCAGAACCTGGGTTCTACTTGCCATGGCATTATTTCTTAGACAATTGTGCTTTAGTGAGTTGGCTTGTGTATCAGCTCCAGTACGGCTATCTAATTCTCATAGCTGTTGCTAGGATTCCTTTTATGAAATTGACTATAGTTCTCCTGCCAAGATGTAGCTGCATTAGAAGGAGTGCTGATCCTTATTGCAGTGTGTGTGTGTAAGTAATAGATATATAAATTAAATTTATATGTCAATACACTTAGGAGGCTGTTGTATGGGGAGAGCCTCTTGCCACACTAAAGAGACCCTGCAGTCCTGCTCTTCCCCTGGACAGCTGACTCCTGGAGCTAATTGTGCTTGGAAGGTCTGCAGCTCAGTTCCCAGTAGATTCATATTTTGGCCCTCTGGGCCTCCACTGGCATGCTTTAACTCTGAGGCCGACTTGGGCTAAGAGTCATTAGCTTTGATGCTCCCATGCTGGCTGGATGATGATCTATACATCAGCAGGGAGTGCTCTGGCGAGTCCTTTCTTTTTCATTAGGCAGCAATTGAGTGCAAGGTTTTAAAGATGTAATTTTCAAGAGTTTGGCAGCTGTTTTCAGCGTAAATTCCAGATGCTCTTTTGCAAAATAAGCCAAGTGGCCATTCAGAGAGAGGGGAAAAAGGGGAGGAGAATGGATAAAAATAGGATTATGAGATCTGGGCTGCAAGAATCCGGAAGACCAAACCATGGCAACAATGAGTACAGAGACCCTTAATAGCCCTATTTTTTTAAAAAAGGAGATGGATCTTAAAATACATTCCAATGGCACAAAACTAGAAATTGATCTTAGAGGGTTATAAAGAAATCAAAGCAACCCACTATGACACCAGTAATACTTTACATTGGATATGGTACCTATCCTAGAAGATAAATTCTTGCAAAACCCAGCTACAAAAGAAAAGGTCAGAGGCTTTTCATTCTATAGTGTGGTATATAAGTGGATGTGGGAGGAAACGAGGAAGTGAGATGTATGGCCATTCATCCAAAATTTCTTTAATCCTTTACTTTCCATTTCATAAACCACAAAATAAGAGTGATTATTTACACCTTGAGGGTCAAACAACACATTTATACACATACCAGAAGCTCCCATATAACACCAATCCTGCGCGAGCTGCATTGGCTTCCTGTGGTCTTTCGGGTGCGCTTCAAGGTCTTGACGACCATCTTTAAAGCGCTCCATGGCTCGGGGCCTAGTTATATGCGAGACCGTCTCGTGCCCCATACATCCCTTAGACCGATACGCTCCCACAGAGAGGGCCTTCTCAGGGTGCCGTCGGCCGGACAATGCCGACTGCCGACACCCAGGGGAAGAGCCTTCTCTGTGGCGGGCCCGGCCCTTTGGAACGACCTACCCCCTGAACTCCGGACCATCACCGACCTCCGCCTCTTCCGCCAATGTCTAAAGACATACTTTTTTCATCAAGCCGGCCTAGCCTAACCTCCCATGGGGACTGTAGAAAAGTTTTAAATTGGGTTTTAATTAATAATTGGTTTTAGCACAGGTTTGGGATTTAATATATATTTTAAATTATTTATGTTCTATTTTTGTATGTTTTTTAAATTTCCTGTGCGCCGCCCTGGGTCCTTTGCGGAGAAGGGCGGGATATAAATGTAATAAAATAAATAAAATAAATAAGGGTTGTAATCGTGACAGCAGTTAGTAGGTACAAATGTTCCTCCATAAACGGTAGGACCATTAACCTTGGTAGCTCTGAGTAGAAAAGATAATGAGATGCTCAAGGACACTTCTTTCACCTAGGCCTCACCAGAGTATTGACCTTCACATCCCACAATCTCTAGACAACTTACTGTAGTCTGGGTGGGACCACAGATTTTAGACCACAGGTTGGGGAAAGCTGGTCAGAATACATTACAAGTAATCCTCAATTGTGTAACCACAATTGACCCCAACATTTCTGTTGCTAATCGAAACATGTGTTAAGTGAGTCTTACTCCATTTCACGACCTTTCTTGCCACAGTTGTTAAGCAAATCACTGCAGTTGTTCAGGAATCTGGCTTCCCCATTGACTTTGCTTGTCAGAAGTTTGCAAAAGGGGATTACATGAACCCGGGACACTGTGACCATCGTCATAACTATGAGTCAGTTGCCAAGCATCTGAATTTTGATCATGTGACCCCGGGGATGCTGCAACGGTTGTAAGTGTGAAAAACGATCGTAAGTGACTTTTTCCAATGCCGTTGTAACTCTGAATGGTCTCTAAAGGAACCGTTGTAAGGCGAGGACCACCTATGTAAGCAGAGGGGATGCTATGGTCAAGAGTGTATTGAAATGTTTCCCCATGAGAAAAATGATTTCATTATATTATTTCCTCCCAAAGACATGGGGTGTGGCTGTCATGTGATGCCATCACTACAAATGGAATGAGATTTTTGGCTTTTGTGAGGTTGAAAAGGCTTTTTTTTTTTAAAAATGAAATAGATATGTTAAACCTATTGAAAACATATTTATTTTGCTAATGACTATGTTGTTTAATCTCAATGAAAGACCGAGAATAATACTTTACTATGGAAACACACTCTATTTTGAAAACGTCTCATAATGTTAGATTGGCTGTAGTTACTCATCAGTAAGGGCCACTCAATATTATCAGATTCTCTGCTCTATATTGTTTCTCTGTGGGTGAGCAATATACTTAACTCAATTACTGAATCAGTCCATTAATTCAATTTCTGAACTAACCTATTTTTAATTTGTTGAATAGTTAACTAACTAAAAGGGCTGTGATTTCACAACACTACCCCGTCCAATTAACCAACTTTAAAATTAACCAAGATCACCATGCTGTGTGAAGGCAACTTGGTTAGGCATGCGATGTAAATCCAGACATGGTATTTAAGAAAACACTGTAAGAAGTGAAGTTTAAATTCAGTGTCACACTGCATATAGTATTTTCTGAAAAAGAAATTACCATATTTTTCGGAGTATAAGACGCACCTTTTTCCCTCTAAAAAGAGGCGGAAAATCTGGGTGCGTCTTATACATCGAATACAGCATTGTTTTGCCTCCTGAAACCCTGCCCCTTCACCAAAATGGCTGTGCGCATTTTGGAGGCTTCCAGAGAGCTCCTGGGGGCTGGGGAGGGCAGAAATGAGCAAAAAACAGGGTGTTTTTGCCCCTCCCCAGCCCCCAGCAGCACTCTATAAGCCTCCATAATGCAATGCAATTTTTTTGACCAAAAAACGGCCCCTTTTCACGAAAAAACAGGCTGTTTTTTCCTCGTTTTGCCCCCCCCAACCACCCAGGAGCACTCTGCAAGCCCCCCCCCAGGCTATTCATGCCTTTTATTTGAAAAAAAACGGGCCCATTTTCGCGAAAAACAGGCCGTTTGTGGGAGGTTTGCAAAGTGCAAAAAGGGCTTTTTTTCCCTTTTGGAAAGCTGTTTAGTTAGAGTGATTGATGAGAATTACGTTGGTCAAATACTGTGCCTGCAGAAACAAAGATTTGTCCAAAGGTGGTCAGTGATTTCCTTCTCCAGCACATGGGTAAATACACCTGGAAACATCTACCTACCTACCTACTCTCTCTGTCTCTACCTACCTATCTACTGTATTTTTTTCTCTCTCTCTCTATTTCTCTCTCTATTCCTCTACCTACCTATCTACTCTCTCTCTCTTCCTACCTATCTACTGTATTTCTCTCCCCTTCTATATACCTACCTACCTACTCTCTCTCCCTCCCTAGCTATCTACTGTATTTCTCTCTCTCTCTCTCTCTCTCTCTATTTCTCTCTCTATCCCTCTACCTACCTACCTATCTACACACACACTCTCTCTACCTAATAATAATAATAATAATAATAATAATAATAATAATAATAATAATAATAATAATAATAATTTTAATTTATAACCCGCTCTCCCCCCCGAAGGGACTCGAGGCGGGGCACAGGGAATTTAAAATACATATAAAATCACAGACATAGTACAATATTAAAATGAAATTAAACTAACCCTGCGCTAAAATCCCATATTAAAACTAAAAATAAGTCGCTAAAAACCCTAAAAACAGTTGATTACCCCAAGCAGAAAAAGTGTGTTTTACTGTATTTCTCTATCTCCCCCTCTATCTACCTATATACCTATCTACCTACTCTCTCTCCCCCTACCTATCTACTGTATTTCTCTCTCTCTCTATTTCTCTACCTACCTACCTATCTACACACTCTCTCTCCCTACCTACCTACTGTATTTCTCTCCCTCCCTCCCTCTACCTACCTACACTCTCTCTCCCTACCTACCTACTGTATTTCTCTCTATTTCTCTCCCTCTCTATCCCTCTATCTACCTACTTAGTTAAGAAAAAATTGCCTCTTCAAAACCTGGGTGCTTTTTATACTCCGAAAAATACGGTATTCAATACTACCAGTGGTGGGTTGCTGCCGGTTTTATTATCGGTTCGCTTCTCGCATGTGTGCACAGTTCAATATAAATTGTTCTTCGTGCATGCACGGAACAATTTACAGTGAACTGTGCACACGCAGTCACTAGAAAACAACATGACAGCGGCATCAGCGGTGGCGAGGGAACCGGTTCAGGGTGTGGCAAGCCTGGGTCTCTGCTGGTTCTGCGACGCAGGAAAAAATACCACTACCGGTTCAGCTGAACTGGGCTGAACCGGCAGCAACCCACTTCTGAATACTACGGATGAGCAGGAGGGTAGATTTTAGTGTCAAAATCTGATATGTAAGACTCCCAAAACATGACCATCCTGGACAAATGAGAAATGCCCCTTCAATCAAAGCACAACAGATCCTAATGGTATAAGCAGATGTTTAGTTGCTGTTTGTAGCGAGATTATCTAGGGAGGCAAAAAACCTAGGAGAAGATTCAGAACTTCAACCTCCTAATAATTCCCGGTCACAGGACCGAGACGGCATTGGTCGCGTTGGTCGATGATCTCTGGAGGGCGCGGGATAGAGGTTATTCCTCTATCCTAGTCCTATTAGACCTCTCGGCGGCTTTTGATACCATCGACCATGGTATCCTATTGCACCGACTGGGGGGGTTGGGGCTATTGCACCGTTCTGCGGTGGTTCTCGTCCTACCTCTCTGGTCGGTCGCAATATGTGTTGATGGGAGGGCAGAGGTCGACCTCGAGGCCTCTCTTATGTGGGGTTCCTCAGGGGTCGGTCTTCTCATCCCTCCTGTTTAACACATATATGAAGCCGCTGGGTGAGATCATCCGTGGTTTTGGGGTGGAGTACCATCTGTACGCTGATGACACTCAGTTGTACATATCCACCCCAAACCACCCCAACGATGCCGCCGAAGTGCTGTCCCGGTGTTTGGAAGCCGTACGGATCTGGATGAGTGGTAACAAACTCAAGCTCAACCCTGCCAAGACTGAGTGGCTGTGGTTTCCGGGACCCCGGTTCAGCCAGATTACTCCAACTCTGGCCATTGGGGGCGAAACACTGGCCCCCGTGGAGAGGGCGCGCAATTTGGGTGTCCTCCTGGATTCCCGGCTGTCCTTGGAGGACCATGTGGTGGCCGTGGCCAGGGGGGCGTTTCATCAGGTACGCCTGATGCGCCAATTGCGCCCCTTACTGGACCGGGCTGCCCTTTGCACAGTCACTCAAGCTCTCATGACATCCCGACTCGACTACTGTAATGCTCTCTACATGGGGCTTCCCTTGAGGTGCACCCGAAAGCTACAGTTAGTCCAAAACGCAGCCACGCGGGTGATTATGGGAGCCACTAGATGCTCCCACATAACACCGATCCTGCGCGAGCTGCATTGGCTTCCTGTGGCCTTTCGGGTGCGCTTCAAGGTTTTGACGACCATCTTTAAAGCGCTCCATGGCTCGGGGTCTAGTTATATGCGAGACCGCCTCCTGCCCCATACATCCCTTAGACCGATACGCTCCCACAGAGAGGGCCTTCTCAGGGTGCCGTCGGCCGGCCAATGCTGACTGGCGACACCCAGGGGAAGAGCCTTCTCTGTGGCGGGCCCAGCCCTCTGGAATGACCTACCCCCTGAATTACGTACCATCACCGACCTCCGCCTCTTCCGCCAATGTCTAAAGACATATTTGTTCCAACAAGCCAGCCTAGCCTAACCTCCCATGGGGACTTTTAGGAAGTTTTTAAAATTGGGTATTTTAAATTTGGTTTTAGTGCAGGATAGGATTGTTTAATATTTATTTTAAATTATATATTTATCTTTGTATTGGTATGTTTTAAATTTCCTGTGCGCCGCCCTGGGTCCTCTGTGGAGAAGGGCGGGATATAAATATAAATAAATAAATAAATAAATAAATAAATAAATAAATAAATAAATAAATAAATAAATAAATAAATAAATAAATAAATAAATAAATAAATAAATAAATAAATACAGCTTCTTGCAGCCTGTCTGCTGTATTTATCCATTGTGCCATTAAATTTACCTCTGTCAGGGTAGAAATTCATTTTTTAACCAGCTACATTGGAAATCTGCAAATATGTAGCTATTCTACATTTTCTTGGCATCGGTCTACCATCAAATATTTATTTTCTTCTGGAAAGGGCTGCAGACCCAAGTTTACAATGCCAGGATGCTCTATAATAGCGTTTTTCAGCCTCAGCATCTTTCAGATGTGTGGTCTTCAGCTCCCAGAATTCTCCACCAATTGAGTTAAGTTGTTTTACATTAAGAACCAGAAGCCTGTGCTTACCTTGTTTCTTGTGACCATTCCCCCATTAGAGTAGCAGGGGTGTGTGTGTGTGGTTCCGGAAGTCATTACTGCCAATTCGCTCGTTTGATGCACGCTGTGTGCACATTTGCAGTGCAATAAAAATTGCTCTGTGCATGCGCAGAAGCAAAAAACAAGATGGCGGCATCTACAGTGCTGCCCGTAGAATTGGTTTGGGGGCTTGGCAGTCCTGGGTCGCTGCCGGTTCCAGCAACCCAGGCTGCCAAACCACTACTGGTTCGGCCGAACTGGTCCAAACCAATAGGAATCCACCACTGGAGTAGCCCACATTTTAAGGGACCCATTTGTTTTCTGAACTGAACCTTTCCCTGGGTTGCCTAGGCCATAAGAGAAATACGCTGTATTCTTCTCCAAATACAGGTGTTACTTTACACTTCCAGATTACGGTATTGTCTTGCTTTCATTCTGTAGAACAATCTACTTGCACTTTAAATTCAGATCTTCTCTCTGAAAGTCACCTGGAATCACTATTTTTGCATTTGTTTTGGAGCCTTGGAGACCTGAGTGTTACACTATATTGTCTGTAAATTGTTATAATGCAGCATATAATTCTGCCTTCCATCCATTATCTAGCTATGTATCATCTGTCCGTCCGTCCGTCCATCCATCCATCCATCCATCCATCCATCCATCCATCCATCCATCCATCCATCCATCCATCCATCCATCCATCCATCCATCCATCCATCCATCTATCTATCTATCTATCTATCTATCTATCTATCTATCTATCTGTCTTATCACCTTATATCTCTCTATCATCTTATATTTATCTATCATCCATCCATTCACCCACCCACCCACCCACCCACCCATCTTTCTCTCATCTATCTATAGTGTCTGTCTGTCTGGCCAGCCGTCCATCCATCCATCCATCCATCTCATCACATTTAAGTGATTAAATGATTAAATTTCCATAGTAATGGAAATCAAAAGCCAAGAGCAGTGGGGCTGAGTTTTTTAGTTAATACTCTATACTCTTAGGGAGCTTCCCTTTCTTGCTTTCTTTTCCCACAGATCACTTCTTTCTCCCAGTTTGGAATTTGCCCCAAATTGTTCTGGGACCAAAAGAAAATGTCATTTTTAAACTCCTCATGTTCAATGCTCCCCTGTGGAGAGGAGATAATTCCCTGGACCACAGTGATCAATTCGTACAGCATTTTGTCAACAAAGTCAGTCACTTGTGCCTGAGATGTTAGCTCATCCTGTTATCTGGGATTTCTTCTAGTCTGTGACCTCTAAGGAAATGGGTAGGGTGCTCTATTGGATGCCCTTTGGTACATGTCCTTTGGATGTCTCCTGGTTTGCCCAGGAAGTGGATAAAGTGATGACGCTCTTTGATTTGGGAAACTCTCAATTCCTCATTGCTGAGGGTAGAGTTCCAGACAGCTTGAAAGAGACTGTGGTCCATCCCACTTTCTGAAAAAACCACCCCTTGATCCAAGTGTGAAATGAAGATTATGTTAGAGCATAGATATTAGGAAGCAAGTTCACCTTCACTACTAGAGGATACTTTTGGAACCATGGCTCCTGCTGAAACAGCAAATAGAAGGTGTGCCGGGGGTGGTGGTGTTATTTCTAGTTCCAGCTGGTGTCAGTTACAACCTTACCTGAAGCAGTTACAAGCAGTTACAACCTTACCTAGATACAGTAACTCTTATCCATACCCAGTTGGACTATGTAATCATGCATTCTACTTGAGCCTTCCCTCAAAAACTATTCAGAAATTACAGTTGGTTAAAAATGCAGCAGCCTCTGGTACTAGCACATAATACTAGTTTTGTGAACCCTGTATTGCTTGTTGCTTGGTTTGGATGTACAATTTAAAGTGCTTAGCATCTAAAGCCTTTTATGGCTTGAATTCCCAAATATATGCACAACAGTTTATTGCAAACAGTAGTGGACCAAATTATTAGACCAAACAAGGATAAACGGTTATTGATCTGCATTTTTTTTTTTTGAGAATCAGTGGGCTGAAATAAGAAGGCACTGCTATTCTGTGGCAATGCTGAAATAATGCAACATCCACCCAGTAAGGATCAGGCTAGCCCACTCTTCGATAATATTTTCAAAGCCACGAAAAACGTCTGTTTCAAAGGGCTCTTTCCTTATTTTATCATGCCATCTGCAACTGCTATTTTTTCCCCCTGTTTTCATTCTTATGTTTGGTTGGTGCTTTTTTAAATCAAAGTTTGTACTTAATAAACCATTGGGGAGTCCTTCCGGTTTGCCAGAGGCGATGGTCGGGTCCCAGACTCGTCCGCCGCTTGGTTGCTCCAGCGGCGCCTTCGGGGGCAGGGGGCTCTTGCTAAAGAGCCCCCACTGCACGGACGGCTCGCGGTGAGTCCCCCCACCCCGACGGCAGTCGGGGGGGTGGCTCCCACCTCATCCCAGGCGCCGGAGAATGAGTCGCGGGGGGGGGGGGGTTTCTTCTTTCGTCCCCTTCACCGATGGAGAGCCGGAACAACTGCTGCAATTAAAGACGGGCTGAAAGCCGGGGCTGAAGGCAACACCGAGGCTCCATTATTGCTACAGAGTGGATTGTGAGTGATTCAAAATTAATGCTTTCAACTTTCACTTTAAAAGAAGAAGGAGGAGGGAGTTTGTAAAACCCCTCCTCGGAAAGGAAAAAAAGCGGCATTTTAAAATGTTCCCCAGGCTTGGGGAGGGGAGAAATTAACATCCGATTTTTAAACAACAAATGAAAGTCTTTCACTTTAAGATCCTTAATGATACTTTGTATCTCTGTCTTGCAACAATTGATATGGACTTTCACTAGTTTTCTGTGGCTGCCAGAGGGGCGGGGAAGATGGCATTCCTTTGTTCTCAGCAAGAAATACTTCTCTTTGAAATTTGCTGACACTTCCTCGTCTTCGGGACTGAATTTTTTACCATTTTTTAATGTAACTGACTATTAGGACCTTTCCCAGATGTGCATTCTTTTTTTTTTCCTGTCTGATTGTTCTTAAAAAATTGTTCTCTCTCTAACTGTAAGTAAATTGAACTTTGAATTTGGATATTGACTTTTACTCTCTCCTCGCCTCACGGACTACCTCTCCAACAGACGCCATATTAGTGACAAGAACTTAACACTTTCATTATGGCTTCAAAAAAGCAGCCACACCAATCTAAGATTACTTCAATGTTATCCAAAGAAACAGAGGTGGAAGCAGTGGCGTAGCGTGGGTTGTCAGCACCCGGGGCAAGGCAAGTAATTTGCGCCCCCTAACCCGGCGACCCGGCGGCCCGGATCGGATTCGCACAGCCAGCACTGCAGAGAGAGTGAGTGAGCCAGGCAGGGGCAGAGAGCTGCGAGTGCGAGCGCGCCCCCCCAGATGTTGCGCCCGGCCCACCCTGCACCCCCACGCTACGCCTCTGCTTGGAGAAGCCTCTTCTGGCAGGAAGGGAGTCCCAGGAGGGAAGCTGAAGGCGCAGGAGAAGAGAAAGGGGAGGGGAGGCTGTTTTCTGCAGTCTTCCTGTTGTCTTTTTACAGACCTCCATTTTACAGACAGAAATACGACCACAATTGAGTTCAACGCTTCTGTCGTTGAGTGAGACATTCGCTAACTGCGTTCTAACCCCATTTCAGGGCCTTTGTGGCCACAGCTGTTAAGCTGTTTTTAAAGTCTTATTTAGCAATGGAAATTTGGGGCTCCCTGGTGGTCATAAGTCCAGGACTGCCAGCATTTAGGGAAGAAAAACCTAGGTTCTACTAAGAAATGGAGCCATGGGATTAAAATGGGGGTCCAGAACGCCCAGGGGGAGGGGGGTCCTTCGCCTGTCTGGGTTCCCCCTCCCCCCAAAAAAACCCCATAGCCACCTCTCCGACTGGAGAAGAAATCTGGCAGTGAAACTGGGATATTATGGGAAGGGAAATCAGATACAGATGAACAGAGTTGGATGGGACCTTGGAGGTCATCTAGTCCAGCCCTCCCCCCAAGGAAAGCCGTATAACATTTCTGACAGATGGCAGCCACAAACACATTGGGAAATCAGTCAGGTCTTTGCCTCTATGCCAAAAATAAAAATAAAACTAGGCATCCTCTTTTGGGATATTTCACCATTTGGGGTGCAGGCATTTTAATACAAATGCTCTTTCTGCTCTTAAGCGCTGTTAAGGGAGCAGACGCGAGAGGAACACAAAACGTGGACAAAGCAGCTGGACCTCTTGAGGACACAGAGCAGAGCCCCCCCTTGACCCTTCTCCCTCCCACAGGAACATCCCCCCCCAAAGAAAAGGAGGGAGTCCCTGGTGCCCTCCGAAGCTGCCCAGCCTGGAAGCAGGACGAGGCGGCTGGAAGCGCTTCCCCCTCCCGCCATTGGCAGGACCATCCGACGGGCCCCGAGGGGGGAGGGGGAGAAGCAGCCCACCGGGAACCCACCTGAGTCGGAGGGAGCCGCCCAGACGCTCCGCCCCCCCCCTTCCAAAGGGCAGGGAAAGCAGGAAAGCGAAAGTGAAAGTCTGCGGCCGGCGGCGCTGCTTGGAAACCACGTGATTGAAGGGAAGAGCCCCAAACGACCCCCACCCGCAGGAAAAGGGCGAGGCGCTTTGTCTCCGTGTCTCTTTAGGGCCCTTCCCCCCCCTTCCAGCGCTTCCTTTGCCCGAGGTGGGGAGGGAGGAGCGGGGGCGGACGGGTCTTTGGCTCTGCTTGCGGAGAGGGTTCGTGCGGTCGACGCGTTTGCTGTCCGTCCGCGGGGAAGGCAGTGCTGAGGGGTCCTGCCTGAGCAGAGGGCTGGACTAGAAGACCTCCGCCGCGGGCGAGCGCCCCCCCCAGATGTTGCGCCCAGTGCGGCCGGCCCCCCCTGCACCCCCCACGCTACGCCTCTGGGTGGAAGCTACACAGTTATCGGCAATAGAGGAAACTCTTCAAAACATCATAAAAGAAATCCGGAAAGACAATGTTAGCTCAAAATTGGAACTTTTGGAGACACAGAAAGCGCTAATGGAAAACAAACAAAGAATTGATGGACTGGAGGGGGGGACGGCTGAGATGAGGGGAGAGATAAAAAATTCTCAAAGAGAAATTGTGGATTTAGCTGGTCATATGTCTAGGATGGATTTTGAAACGATGTCTTACTTTTTAAGCTTTCAAAATGTTCCTGAATTAAGCTCTGAGAATTTAAAAGATTTAATGAGTACGATGTTAGCAGATCATACCAAAAAGAGCAAAGAAGATATTTGGGGGGACATCGATCTGATTTATAGAATTAACTCAGCATATCCCAGAATAAATGAAGTACCCAGAGAGATACATATTAAATTTGTAAGGTCAACGAGGGATGGGATCCTGAGAGCACAGAGATATACCAACAGAATGAGATTGCCATCTTGAAACAGATCCCGAAAAAGATTAGAGAAATAAGAAGGAAATAGTCCTTCTTATCAAAAAGATTATATAAAAAGGGGGTGTGGTTCAAGTGGTTGATGCCCGAGGGAATGTTAGTGTTCTGGGAGGGGGGGAGAGTAAGAATTAAAACAATTGTAGAGGTGGAAGCCTTTCTTAAAAAACATTCCTCAATCCTGGAGGATGAAAATGGGGGAACGGGGGAGGCCACAGCTCCGCCCACTGGAGGTCAGGGAGAGGAAGGTACAATTGCTAAAAGACTCAGATCTCACAAATGACTTTCTTTTATATGTGTAACCTTTATCTGGATGTTTATAAAAACAAATGATTGATTGCATGAATATAAAATGTATATCTGTATCTCTTTCCACTTTGTAGGGAAATGGAAAATTTATTGTATTACCTTTTTTTTTCTGTATGAAGCCTTGCAGGGGGCCGACACCTCCGACATAGATGTCCTCAAAATATCTCTTTAATACCTTATACCCTTTTCCTGTTTTTAAAATTTTGTAAAAACCAATAAAACTTTTTTCTCAAAATAAAAAAAAACCATTGGCTATATCTATAGTTTTCTCAAAGGTTTATTGTGGATACGTCAATTGTTTTTTTATATTATATGTAATATGCTGAGAGCGTCTTGGGTTTTTTTTGTTTTGTTTATTGCAGCAGGATAGATGTCTGTAAAATAAATAGATACATAAACTTCATTACCAAATTGTAGGAGTCCCTCATAACAATTCACTGTCCATTATTGCTTAAGCTTTGAGTAACATCAGTCTTAGATTACACCAAAATGAATGGATCAGAAATTAACCTGAACACATTAGGACTGCCTAAGCATGTGCAACCAGCTATGCAATGAAGTTACCTCATCTCCTAACTTTGATAGGTGTACTACATAATTCCATGTTTCCTGCATTTCTGAGTTTAGTGTAGTCTTCAGTGATACAGATGAAACAATTGCTTATGCTGATAATACAAAAACAAAAATAGAATGACTTTATTCAGAGGACAACAAGGCAAACCGCTTCTGTTAAAAGGAAAGAAGGTGACCATAAAGTCACATTGGGGGTGGGTGGGTGTACATTTTAACAACTACAGATTTTTAAATAACTGGATCATGGGGATGCAATGTATATCTTAGATGCACAGCCCAATATTGATCCATTAATTGCTACCAAGACCTTAGCTGACAGATGTTTCAATTAACTATACTGAACCTACAATAGTAGCTTTGCCAAGTGGTTTTTCAGGGTCAGAAATATGAGCTTCTGTATATCAAAGCTGACTAAAGACATCACTCTTTTTCCATCTTCTACTTGTCCATTGACTGCATTCCAATGATCTATCAAGTCAGTTACAGTATCAAGAAAGCAAACACAAATCAATATTTGGTTGGGGCAAATGTCTTCTGGGAAATAGTAATCTCTGCTTCCCCATCTTAATACCCAGATATTATTAATACAGGAAATTGTTTGACGATGGTCATGATAATAGATGTGCTACAGCATTCCATGAATAAGAATAAAACTATAGGTTATAAGCTATAGCTGGTATAACAAGCAATGTGATTATTAGAAGGTTCTGGGGTATTTAGATAAGACCCACTTTTTTGTGTTTTGGAGCCACACTAGCTAAGGAATGCTACATTCATAAACCAAGACTTTCTCCAAATGCCCTAGGACAAAAGCACATCCTATGCTCATAACACTGTGTATAAATGCAAATCTTGCTTTTCCTCAGGCTCTTCCACGGCTATCTTGAATGAAGTCTTGATCATTTTACATAGCAATACACAGAGCACTCTGTTCACCTGATCTCTTTCAGAAACAGTTGGAGCTGCAACTAATTCCCAACTGGGGAAAAATATGTGAGTTCTACTTCCAATTTATCTGGAAAGCATCAACTTAGAAAATTAAGATAAAAGGTTAATTACTGTTACATCAGTATCACATTCATTTGATTCTAACCAAAATTATATATTACCTATAGCAGGGGTCTCCAATCTTGGCAACTTTAAGCCTGGGGGACTTCAACTCCCAGAATTCCCCAGCCAGCAAATTCCCCCAGGCTTAAAGTTGCCAAGGTTGGAGACCCCTGACCTATAGCACTTAGAATTATTATTTTTCGCATTTGCATTTTTTGCATTTTCCTGTTTCTTTTCAAGCCTTTTAGCCAAGTAACTTTTTCTTTGTTGTTAATACTCTTTATTGTGAATACAAGCCATCTTCAACATGGTTCCTTCTAGAGCAGGGGTCTCCAACCTTTACAACTTTAAGTCTGAAGCAAAGCTGGCTGGAGAATTCTGGGAGCTGAAGTCCTTCAGACTTAAAGTTGCAAAGGTTGGAGACCCCTGTTCTAGAGTGTGGGACTATGTCTTCTGTCATCCGGAAAGTGAATTAGCATGGTGTAATGACTTGAACCTCTGACCAGGGGCAGAACAAACCAGGTTTAAATTCTGATTCATTTCCTTTTGTGGTTCACTTGAGGATTCAAGTGGGACAATAAAAGCTCTCAATTCATGCATCTCAGAAGCATTGGGGAATAACTTGGAGGAAGAAGAGAAGCATATACTTGTCCTTCATTATCTTGGAGGAAATATGAGTGTCATATAAAATAAAATTTTATATTTCTCCAAGAATAGTGATTTAAGCAGTACTATTCTTAAAAGCCCTCTCTATTTTCTTATCTCCCCACATCTTCCTCTATTTTTTTTTAAAAGAGAAGTTTTATTTTTATATAATTTTAGGGGTAGGGGAGGTGTAGAAATCCATAATGAATCTGAGCATGTGTTGACTTACATGCCAAGAAGGTGAAGAATAATTATTTTGCTTGATGCTGTTTGTGGATTTGATGGTGCCGACAACCTGTGATGCAGGATGGTTGCAATGTTTTTGTCTGCATGTTAATACACTGGTCCATCAGTGAAATCTGTCTTTGTGGTTGTGACAGCTACATGCCTCTTCACTTGAAATTATGAGGAAATAATTTACTGAAGATCTAAAATTCCTGGGCAGAGTCCAACCAACGATGAGTGTTTTGAAACTTAATTTTAAATTATTGGTTAAATGGGTTTATCTGCATCACCACAATGGTCTTCCAACAAAATGAAAGGGCTTCAATTGCAAATCAAAAATGTTACAGTATGTCAAAGTGAGAATTATCAACCAATAAGGAGTTTAATCTCATGCCTCTGTTTTTACATGAACTGTGATTTCAAAGTAAAGGAACCTAGAGCACAAGTCTTGTCCTCTGAGAAAAAGATAAATCCTGCTGAAGAATGGAATTGTCTTTTAACTTCCTTTTACTTTGTGCTAGCTATTTTACCTTGCCTGATTATCATGTAGTGTATCTGTAATATGTGTAATAGATAACGTGTCTACTCATTATGGGTGCTAATTGAAAGGAGACAAGGCCAAAGTAATTAATCATGCCGAAGTGTGATGAGCAGCCTCTTCTGGGATTGCATATTTTGGGTTCATATGAGTGGTCAATAATTAAATGTATTTATTGTGATGCAAGCAGTTGCACACAATTTACAAATTACTCTTGTAGCTGCCCCGGTTAAATCAGGAGAATTGGAAATGCATCCCAAGATGGATCTTGCTTGATGCACAGTGTCCTTGACTCTACTGGGTTTCCCCACCTCCACCCCAGGGGTATCTGAGCTGTGTCTCTGCTGGTGGCCAACTCACCACTTTCTAGTATGTTTCTGTTGTTGCAATATCTTTTGTTCGGGATGGTGATGGTGACAGTAACCCTCTTTCAGGTCTTATGCAGAGAGGAGCAAGCTTAAATATTGAAATCTGTTTCACTCAACACTACCAAATTTATAGACCTAAGCATAGCATTTCAAGTATCTGTTTTCAATATACATTCAGAAAATTTGGGAAATTCTTCTCGAAGCAAGATCTCTCTCACTCTTGGCATCTACCTTAGTGGGCACACCGGTGGAGTTATGAAGAAGGAAAGCAAATGTTACCTTTTATTATTTTTAAAAAAATCAGATATAGAAATAAACTGCAGTCACTACGGTTGCATTTTTTAATCAAATGTGTTGAAATTTTATTTGGTAAATTTATTTCACATAGAGGTCCTCTCTCTCACATCCCCTTATGATATTCAAATGTTCTGAGAATTTAATTCTTAATTATACTGAGAGATTCTACTGCCTCCATTCTAGAAAATGCTCTCGGGTCATTTAGCTAATGCCCGAAAATAATTGAGCAATTTATAATAGTTGATGTTAACATTTAACACCATGGAAGTAAATGACCAACCACAAACGTCCCTTTTTAAGGGAAAGTTTGGCCCTTTTGTCAATTTCCTTAAACTCATCAGCTCAATTCCAAGCCAAACAAAACCGAAGTGGAAGCTCAGCATTGTTAAAAGTAGCCAGAATATTGCCCCGAGAAAAATATCATTTTCCAAGCTTCTATCCGAGCCCTAATTTTCGATTGTGAAAAAAAAGAAAAGCTGTGTTTCAGGAGCCGGGCTTCTGTTCACCAGCAACGTCTTGCTGTTCCCTGCGCCCATCCCATCACTTCAGCCCTGCCACATTTAAGTCAAGTCAAGTAAGTTTTATTGTCATTTCAACAATATACAGTACAGTACACGGTGGAACGAAGCAACGTTTCCCCAGGACCATCATACAACATAAAGAAAAAAGAAAAAGAGCAGGGCACAGAACTACATACAGCTTTAAATCTAAAAACTTAGAGAGTGTTGAGGAGTCTGGTGGCTTGTGGAAAGAAACTGTTACACAGTCTATTTGTATGGGCCGAATGCTTTTGTACCTGTTTCCAGATGGCAGGAGAGTAAAGAGCGTGTATGAGGGGTGTGTGTGGTCAGTCACAATGTTTCTGGCTTTACCACCGCAGCGTGTAGTGCATATGTCCATAACAGAGGGAAGAACAACCCTGATGATCTTCTCTGCCGTCCTCACTATTCGCTGTAGGGTCTTGAGATCTGAAACGGCTCATTCATTCATCACGGGTTGAGGTTTTCTGCAGATTTAATGGCAGCGTTGTTTGTGGTTGATCAGATCCATCTACCTGGTACTTGCCTTCGTTTCCTTGCTGAGTTAAGGCCGGACAGGAGAATTGGGTTAGAAATAAATGTAACGGCAAAGAAAGGCTGCGATAGGACCCTTCAAAACGGCAGGAAAGCCTACATAGCGAAAAGCAGCGTTGTAAGCCAGGATTACTCCTCTTCGGAAATGCGCATTTAATCGCGCAATCCCGGGAACCCTAAAGCCTCGGGGATCCGAAGGAAAGGTAGTCCCTGCAGTTGGACTAAAGAAGGAAAAGGCTGGGATGTGTGGCTGCCTCTTTAAAAGCTCTCTTCTCTCAGCGACGGCCGAGGGAGTTAATTGAAAGCAGAAATGAATTTCTCCTTCCGTTTCTGATCCGCGCATTACCTCCACGCACGCACCCTTCACACACACACACACAAGCGTGAATGCCGCCACCTGATCGGCTGCGAGTTTGAGAGAGAGAGAGAGAGAGAGATGAACGAATTTTGCAGCGCGCTTTGCTTTCAACTTTCGATCAAGAAGCGAGGGCTCTCCACATCTCGTCTCCGCTTTTTCTTTTTCCGGCGAACCGGAGGCAAGGGCTTTTCTTTGTCTTTTTTCTTATTGCCCCGGAGTTGGCAGTGGGCCAGAAGCCAGCTAAAAAGAGAGTTTGGGGGTTCGTGGGAACTGAGGGAGCAAAACAAAATGCAACTTTTACCTCAAGGCTTTAGGCTAGTGTTTCTCAACCTTGGCGACTTGAAGTCCTGTGGACTTCAACTCCCAGAATTCCCCCAGCCAGCATAGGACTTCAAGTCGCCAAGGTTGAGAAACACTGCTTTAGGCTCATCAACCACCCTGTTTTCTTCAAAACAGACCGGGCTAGGCTCAACTTATTTTCTCCACCACAGCCTTGAAACAAGGGACCGAATGAGTTTCTTTACCGAAGAGGATGTGTGAGGGAGGGAGGGAGAGAGAGAGAGGGAGGGAAGTTGGGCCAAGGTCTTAAACAAGAGTTTTGGCCGGGCTTCCTAGTTCAACCCAAACAGTCCCCACCTGGTTTGAGGAAGGGAAAAGGGGTCGAAGCGAAGACCACCTGATCGGTAGGAGGCGGAGAACAGTCCATCACCCCAGCGTAAAGCTGCTTCCCCGCGTTCAAGGCCTAAGGGAGACCCGAAACGCTCTGGCTTCGCGCTCGCTGAGAGGGAAGGAGAAACCCCTTTCGCGGAGCCTGGCAGAGACCGCTAAGCGCTTCTTGCAAGTGGTCCCTCCTTGAGTGGGGTGAGAGAAGAATCGTACACTGTTGGGAAGGAAAGCAAGTGTTTATTTTCGTTGCATCAAGCATCAAAACGCAGCGTTGCATTAAGGCCTGGGGTGTGTTGAACCTTTCAGGGCAGAAAAAATACCATCTTTTGAAGACATCCTTAAAAGCTACAGATGGGGGTGGCTGGATGAGCTGGTCTGGTGAAGGAAGGAGTGCTGTAAGAGGCCTCCTTCCACGTTGAGCGGAAAGGGCTTGGGGTTCCCTGGGCTGGGCAGCTCAGAAAGAGAGAAAATCCAAAAAGAGAGATTTGGGATGGAAAAGCGACGGCGCAACTCCCCTGGAAAGGGACCCACAGTCTCCCCAGATTCCTCCTGGAAAGGGATCCACTGGCTCTCCAGATGCCTCCTGGAAAGGGATCCACAGTCTCTCCAGATTCCTCCTGGAAAGGAATCCACAGTCTCTCCAGATCCCTCACCTGTGATGAGAAAAGGCTAAAAGAAGAGGGAATCCGACGGGACGGGACGCTGTTGCTTGGCAGAGCCTCACCCAGCCCAAGCGCAAAAAAAAGAAGACCGGCTTGCGGGGGTCTTCTCGGCTCGGCGGCATCCCAGAGCCTCTCCAAGATCCTTTGGGGTCCCTTTTTCCCCGCCCAGATTTTTTGAAAGGAGGCGCACCGGGATTGGCTGTGGGGGCGGGGCTTCCCTGCGGAAAGTGACGTCACGCCCTCTCCCTGCAGTGTGAATGAATCAAAGCTGCGTTCTCTGGACCAGCACTCAGCTAGCAGGCCACTTGCTGCAGCATCACTTTCCAACCGGGATACAGTCAAGCTGGAATAGCAGGAGACTCCAAGGGGATCTGAGAGCAATTGGGCCCAACCTTCTGCAAATCGAGAAGGATCGGTCTCGAATAGACTTCATTTTTTTAAATTCTGAGGTTTTTTATTTTTTATTTTTTTTTAAATAACAATCCCCTTGGGTGTTTTTCCCCTCCTTCGCCCAGCGCTTTCGCCTTCTCTGTATATTGAAATAAAATGATGCAAAGCTCAGCGCTCGCCACGGAAGGTTCTGTGAAGGGGCTTCCAGAAATTCTTGGTGTGCCAATGCAACGTAAGGAATCTTCTTCTTCTTTTTCCTCCCTACTCTCTCTTTCTGTCTTCCACGTTAATGTAATAATCAAGGAATGTGGCGATTTGGAGAGCTTGAATGGTGCAGGGAGGATAGCTATTAAAAAACAGCTGCGTTGTCCACCTTAGGAAAAGGGATCGAAGATTCTGCCTGGCGCTATGTGTACATTAGCGTGTGTCTCTTAGGGGGCCTTGTGCGAGCGATCTTCGAAGGTTGTGGCCAGCAGGACGACAGGTTGTTTTGTAAGGTTGTCTTTTTTGCCTTATGGGTCAATAAATCCCAGGGCTGAAAACAACAACATACCAGATGGCGGGTGGTAGCAGCGCACCGCTTACTATACTCACGCAGGAGTCAGTCCCGCTGAGTTTCAGGGGTCTTTCTCCCAGATAGGCGGGTGGGGTGGGCAGGGGTCAGGATGTCGGCCAGACACGAGAATGGCCTTAACGTGGGGCTGAGCCGCGGCTTGCCAGAAGTTTGCCCCGGTCTTATCGCTTGTGAGCCCATCGATCCCCTTCCATTGCCCTTCAGTTCATTTGCAGCCTTGTTTGGAGTCCCTTTACTGGGCCGGATGTTTGCTTGCGTTTGGGGCATCTCCGGGTGGCGGCGGTGGGGTTAGCTTCCTTTAGCGGGGAGGAGAATGAGAAGCAGCCAGCTCTGCATTTGCTGCAGACCCGAGAAAATAAGCGTCTATGCTGTGTCGTGAGAAGGCGTCTCCTTCACCTTGCAAAGAGGGGGCGGGATAATTAAAATTCTCCCCTTGGAGGTTCCGCGGATCCCAGGAGGTGAGTCAAGGAA
Organism: Rhabdophis nuchalis; assembly: GCA_039707465.1. Taxonomy (NCBI): domain Eukaryota; kingdom Metazoa; phylum Chordata; class Lepidosauria; order Squamata; family Natricidae; genus Rhabdophis; species Rhabdophis nuchalis. The sequence continues at coordinate 114,425,551 of CM077644.1, read as the reverse complement.
GCGGATTGAAAACCGGTGGCAGAAGCGGGAGCGTTTCCTTGCCTTCAAGGATCCAAGGAATAAGGGGAAAGGGCAGGGGTCTCCCGAGAACGTTTTCTATGTGCACCTCTCTCCTCCGATGAGCGTACTTTTCTCCAACCTATGAATTGGGCTTTCGTGAGCAACAAGCTTGTGCTGGCCTCGGTTCCACTTCCTTATGTGCCGGAGGGAACTGCTCATCGATCCGCCCTGAAGCTGGGTTGAGTCAGGAGCAAGTCCCTCTGGTTTAAACGGAGCGGACCTTTAGGAAGAACCCCGCTCAGGCAGGGCTCGCCTTCCCCGAGTTCCTTCTTAGTGGTGCCTTCTAAGTCAGAGGGGTCGCTTCCTGGGAAAAGGGGGAACTAGGGAAACTTCCTCCTAGAGCAGTGTTTCTCAACCTTGGCGACTTTAAGTCCTGTGGACGTCAACTCCCAGAATTCCCCAGCCAGCATAGCTATGCTGGCTGGGGAATTCTGGGAGTTGACGTCCACAGGACTTAAAGTCGCCAAGGTTGAGAAACACTGCTCTAGAGAAAGAGTCACTATTTCACCGGGGTAAAAATTAGGTGCTTTGCGAGGACCGGTTAAGCAAGCCAAGAACGCATAGATGGTGCGGATGGGAACTTTCCTTTTTTTTTTCTAGGCAGAAAGGGAGGCCAAGGGCTCGGTCCCAAGCTAGAACGGGGTCTCCTCCTTAAAGACTGTCCCTCTGGAGAAGGGAGGGTTTCCACCGCGGGCTGCCAGTCCCCGCTTAGTTTGTCTCAATGCCACCGCAGAACGTCGGAAGGAGGGCCTGGCGGTTGCGCTTTGGCCGGAAGGAGGGAGCGCGTTAGGGAAGCGGAGTCTTCCCACACAGGCCCCGGCGGAGCCAAAGCGAAGGGCCTTTAGGTTCACTTCAGGTCAAGGGAAGCCTAGGAGGGGAAGGTTAGGCGGAGGTACAATTATCCTCGCGAGGTACCTGGGCATCAGCACCCCTCCTCCCTTTCTGCATGGCTTTGATTGATTGATTTGATTGATTGATTGATTTAACTTATATACCGCTCCCTTTCCCAAAAAGGGACTCGGGGCGGTGCACAGGAAATTTAAAAAGCATATAAAAACAAGACAATATACAGAATTTAAAACCAAATTAAATTCTTAACCCTGTGCTAAAATTTACAATAAATTAAAACTATTACCCTTAAAAACCAATTAAAACAATTTGATCTCAGGCTAAAGGCTAGGTAGAGTTAGGCCAGGCCGGCCTGTTGGAAAAAGTAGGAGCCAACCTCCCCCCTCCCCCCCCAGCCTGAAGGTCAAAGGGGCTGAGAGTCTCCTGGGTAGCAACAGGGGCTCTGGGACTTGGCCAGGACAAATCAATCGCTCCCCTCCCGCCTTGTGCTGCTTGGGGCTCAGCCTGGCGCTCTGAGTGCGCAGGGTGGCCGGAGCGGCGCTGCGGTCCCGCAAAGTTGGCCGGGTCGTGCCCAGCAGTTGGTGCGAACGGGTCGGGATCGGGTGTCATTGCTTGTCGAGCTGCCCTGCCGCCGAGTCCGGTTTCTGACCCTCCATCCTCGGCTGGCCGTCGTTGACTTCCCGGCCTCTTCGGGGGTTTTCTCTCGTTCACCGCTTCGGACGACCCTCGTTGCACCGGACTGAGCGCTTTTCACCGGGCGGTGGAGGCTCCTTCGCCAGGGCAAGCCGGGTGCTTCCCGTAGGCGTCCTTCTTCCGGAGGAGAGCACCCCGCAAGAGGTGCCTTCCTTTTTCCCTTCCAGTCCATAGGAGACAAGGGTCGCCTCCGTTGTCCGTTGTCGGAGTGTCAAAGGGGATTTGGGGAGTTGCCTCCAGGTTCGCTTGCCCCAGGAAGAGGGAGGTGGATTTGACGTGGGGATCTCCGTCCCGGCCTTCATCAGCAAGGCAGCCCCGTCCCCACTGACCCTGTCCCCGCTGAGCGGCTTTTTGCCACCGCCCTCCGTTTGCTCCCAGGCCAGCTTGACTAAGAGGCAATTGTTGCTGATTTCAGACGTCGCAGTGTGGAAACAGCAGGAGGGAGACTTTCTAGTGGATCAGGCTGCCCGGTAAGGAACCTGGCCGGGTTCTCGGCCTTGTCACCGGACTCAGTGCCAATCATTTCCCGAAAAGCGCTGGAGGGCAGATGAATTGGCCTGAGAACAACCTCTCTCAGTTTGGGCAGCAACACCTTGGCGCCTCATCTAAGCTAGAACCCGACTTGGGTTGAGTTGGCTTCGTACCTGGAGTGAAGTCAGCCATTTTGAACCAAGGCGTTGCACCTGGTCTGAACCCAGTGGTGGTGGCTGGTCAAGCAACCAGAGTTGAAATTCCATGAATTTGAGGGGGATTGATGTCCTGACGTTTGCCTCCAAAACGCGAGGGCCATCCCCCACCCCCCGCAAGTCTAGATTTTGCTAGATTTTACTGGAAAGAGACTTCCGAGGTTGATTTCACCGCATTGTCTTGATGCGGCCAACCTCTTAGAAGGCAAAAATGGGAAGTTATGAAACACGCGAACTCTGAAACCCGGGCCTGGCATGATTTGAGATGTGGTAGACCCGAAATTAGCAGGAAGACTCTGTTTGTTGTAAACGTCGAACCGGCTTCGTTTCTTCATATCTTACCTCCTCCTGCTTTAATTTCTTTCCCCGCACCCGGCGTTTATTCCAATCAAGAATCCTTTCTTTGATTCTCCTCTTGGTGGAAAACCATCCTTATCTTCTTCAAAATGCAACTGCAAGACAAGCCCTTTTATTTTCTTGAAAACCGGTCCCCACTAAATTAGGGAGGAGGAACCGACTGAAAGCAGAAAGGCAACTGGGGAACTCGCTGAAAACCATGTGTCCCAAATTTATAGCCTGGGTCACTGCTCGAGTTTGTCTAATGGAGAGTCAATTGGTTCCATTCAATTAGGCCTAGAATATAACTCAGAAAGTCCGTTAAATTCCAATTATCTAACCGCTGATGTGTGCGCCTTTCCACTGTTTCAACCTGCTTTGCTTTCCACGCCAAGAGCCATTTACTTATCAATCGGCATTTTTCTCTCCTCAGTTAACAGTGGGGTGCACATCTCTCACTCTCCATAGATATGCTCATATGCATGCACACTCTTTTTGTACCTTTGCACACACAATCCAATGTCAAGTTCAATGAGCCTGAACATACTAATGCCGCCTCAGCAGAGAGCTGTGGGTAACTGGTGTAATTTACTTTGCACACATTCCACGCCTTCGCAGCTTTCCCTTTTCTTTTCTGACTACAAATGTGAGAACTGCCAGCAGGAGTCAGCGAAGGACTGGCGTCTTACCTCTGTTTTGTTGGTTTGGTGGGATATTTTAGTAGCAGTTTTTCTGCGCTCCCTTTCTCCAGGGTCTGCCCCTTCGTAGTTTTTCACACACTGCTTGTCTCCTTTCAAAGCTGTCCTGCCCAATATAACCGTCTTGATTCCCATCAGTCCTGGCCTTTCCCAGTTCTTTCTCATGCAGGAGCTGTGGGACACTCTGACGGGGCCCTTTCATTGGTGGCTCCTCACTTGGAAGCACAGTCAGACCCTTTTCTTATTATTCCTTCCTCTCTCCGCCGAAAAGGTAATTCTGGACAGAAAGCCCCTCTTGGGTGCGTCAGGCCTCCAAAGGACGGCGGGTTGTGGCTTTTCCCAATATGGTGCTCCCAATTTAAGAAAGGTTGGGTTGGCCTTCTAAAACATTTGGGAAACACATGGGTGAGGCAGGGTGAGGTATGGGATGTCCTTGGATTTGTTTTGAGCTCCCGAGTATTGCTGGAATAAGATCCCCAGAACATCCCCTTACTTCGCGGAGAGGGAGCTGAGCCTGGGACGCTGGGAGTCAGTTTCCTTTCACTTTTTCTAATAACAAGCAGTCATCCTGGTTCAAAAACCCAAGATTGGTGGTCCCAAATCAAGCCTCTCTCTTTCTGTCTTTCTTCACCATCTATTTCTTTCTTTCCTTCCCCTTTCGACGTACCTCCAAGGCAAAAGAGGCTGAATATGAAGCAGAGGGAAGGGACTTCGTGAAAGTCCAGCCTTTTTCCCCCTCGGGGCAAGAGGCGCTGCAGTAGCGAGGTTCTCTTCGGAGGCAATTCTTCCCTTAGCACAGCTGGCCTCTGCTCTAATCCGCTGTAATTGCTGGAAGCCTAACTGGGACCTGGAAAATTTGTGGAAAATCAGCAAATGTTCCTTAACTGTATGTGAGCCAAGAGGTGATGGATAAAATCGATTTTCCGGCTTTCCCTCCCCCGCCGCTTTCCCAGGATTTTTTGTCCTGCACATGGCTTAGAAATGGAGCAAAGACTCCGTTTGCCACCCTCCAACCAGGCGCAACAATCAGCTGCGCTCCGTTTATTTTCTATTAGCGAAAAGCGAGGAGGGGCTAAGAGCTGGAATAAGCCTTGGTTACTAAGAAGCTGGCGATGGGTAATTTGCTTGACTTTTTCAGTCGTATTGTTCTCCAGCCGATTCGATGCGAAGATGCCTTAATTCAAGCAAAATGCCAAGCTTGCCCTCTGTGGAGAGGAAAACAGGGCAAGCAGGTGGGATGCCTTCCTGGGTTTTGCTGTAGATAAACTGCTTGGGGGAGGGAAGGAAGTCAGAGAAAAATCCACCATTCGCGGTCGTAGGATAGAATAGATTAATCTAAGGCGCTAAACTACGATGTCATTTGCTTGCTGTAGACTCAGATATGAGAATCTGAACATTACGTTCTATCCAAGAAACCCAGTTTGAGCGAGGTCTGATTGGGCCAGATATGTAAATGCGTCCATCCATTGGCTTTAATTCTAATTACACACGGGAAGGACATTGTGTACATATTTCGATTGTTCTCTAGGATGGAAAACTCATTTCTTCTCTACCTTGGTGGGTAGGGCATAAGTAGACGAACCGCTTTGCAGTTTCAAGAGAGATTCAACCATTCTCTCCTGCAACCCTCGAGTCTAGTTCCTCGAAATAGACTTCGGTGTGAAACCCGGATTTCAGCTTAAATATCCCCTTCTTCCTATTTGGTAGGAGGGAGAATTTCAATCTTTCGAAACAGATTAGACTCGAAGCAAAGGCTGCTCCCAGTTCATCACAGCTGGGATCTACCTCAATCTTTTAGGAATAGTTTTCCGAGTCCCGAAAAGATTCGGATTAACCGAAATAGCTGCCGTGCTCTTCTCTGCTTTCCTGTCCAATCTTGATTCGGTTTTAGCGAGTTTCGGTTGTAATAAGTTGCGCAATTTATTTAACCGACAGTTCCTTTACATTTGCTAGTTAGGGCAGTAAATAGGTAAGCAGCTTAGAGTTACGAAAATCAACCATCAGAAGCAAAAGATTAAACCAAGAGTGAAGGAAGTAATAATGGAAAGAAAGGCAGGTAGAGAGGCAGCAATCAGCGTGGCAAATACATTTTTAAAAAATGGCATGCAAAGGCAGACGACATACACTCTAGCATGCACTTTTCCAAGTTTTTATTGCGCCGCCTTGCAAGCGGATCGGGCCACTTATGCAGATGGGATGTGCCTGTAAGTGCAGGACCCATGTTAAGCGCGGGAAAGATCATACTTGCGGGGACCTGCGGTCCGTCACATCCCGGAGGCTTTGCGTGCTCTGGTGCTTGGCGGTTTTAGGAAAAACCGGGTCTTATCAGCAGGGAGGGGCCCCAAGTTGCTTGCAATCGTTTTCTCCTTCTTGTAGAGTCTGCAATGCTTTGTGTAAAATCGCAATTCCAGTTAGAGTCTGAGAGAACAGCCTGAAATAGTATTTCTAACCTTAAGCGAAAATACTGATCTGGCATTTTAATCCCTCAAATTAGTGTATTTTAATTTCATTTGGGACCTTTACCGACCCAGAAAGAATAGCGGAAGGAGGGGGAAAGTTATCTTCGAAATAAAAAAAACATGGATATAAATTTCTGGCACCTTTTTAAAGATATGCTAACCATCTTTCTCACCTTTTGTTTGGGAGAAGCTACATGGGGGGGGAAAGATAACCGCTCTAATTGAGTTATCGAGACCAAAACAAATAAAAAAACCCACAACCCCTGTATTTTCAAAACTATCGTTTGGAAGCATAAATATTACAATGAAAAACACATTCTTTTTGAAAGTCCTATTTGCGGGGGAAGGAGGAATAGATATACAGAATTCAATTATTGCCCGGTGTGTCAAAGAGATTGTGAGCCTCTCCCAAAAACAACGAAACAGCCCTTCATCTCCCCAAGAATCTCGACCGTTTGGGATCTTGGCTTGCGCCCAGACGAGCCCCTGTCCTCTGCAGGTGATGCTGACACGGACGGGTGTTGGAAGGAAGGCAACGGTCTGGGAGGCTCGATCCGTAACCAGGGATCGGTCTTCCTTTAAGGCCTTTAGCGCTGGAGAACTTAATTCTCCCTTGCAGAAGAAGGACCCCCGACAATTCATTTTGTTGAATTTCTGTTTTGGCCCCGGTAGAAAAAGCGCGGATGCCTCGCTCCCTCCTTCCCAGCCTAGCCTTCTCTGGGACAGAACAGCGGCGGGCGACCTCCAGGAGGCGATTAGACCAATTCACTCCTAAGGGTCAGGGGGGCGAAGGTTTCCTCGGGAGGTTCGAGCGGCTCACGAACCTTCTTGGGCTGCTGATCGCTTATAGGGGAGGCTCGAGGGAGCCCTCGGAGAGAAAGCCCGTGAAACGAACACCGTGGAAGGAGAGCAACTTCGAAGGGAAACGCAACCAAAAAGCCGCCCCGTTTCTTCAACGGCGGGCCGGAGCGGACGGCTTAGCCAGTCAAGAAGCCCGCCGAAACTTCCCTGGTGCTTTTCTGCCCCCACCGCTGCTCTGGAGCACCGCTGCTTTTCCCCTAGTAGCGGGATTCGTAATGAAACTGGCCTCTCCTAAGGAAAATCCGGAGAGGAAAGGAGCCGCCGTAGGATGTGGAAACCCTGTTCGCCTTCACTTCTGACAGGCGGGGCAGGCATGGAAGTCCGCAAAATGCAAATGAATTCAAATATATTTGCGCTTTGCGACCGAGAGAGAGAGGGAAAGGGAAGAGGCGGCCCGCCACCCTCCTCCGCCTCCGGGGAAACTATTCCTCGCCTCTTGGACGAGAAGCCGGCCTTCCCTTCTAGCGAGTCCCGCGAGGCTGAAGGAAGCGTTCTGCTCAGTTAGAGGCCCGGGAGGTGGCCATTTGGGCAAGCGCTAAGAGCGCGCGTTACAGCGGAGAGACCTTTTACCTCACGGAGCGCTAAACTCGGTGTGCTGAGAGGGGCGGGCGGAAGAAACGAGGTAATGCTGCCCCCGTTTCGGAAGCGCCCCAAAAATTCGAAGCGAAGAGCGACGAGGCCTTCGGGTGCCCTCCCCCCTCCCTCCCTCCCCACCCGCCCGCTCGCTCGCTTGCTTGCTTTGGTCTCTGAGGTGTTTTGGGCCTAGTGCGGCCTAAGAGGAGCGACATCCTTAGCTTTCGTAGATGAGAGAGCCGCACTTGCTTCTCTCCTCTATCTGAAGTTTTAGTCTCTTTTGGAGAAGAGAACCAGCCAAAACAGACCATGAAACAGATGAGATGATGAAATGATAATAATAATTACTGTCTCCCAATTCCCTCTTCTCCTTTTATTGCAACAAAGTCTGCCTGAATTCAACAAATAATCTACTGCAGAGCCTAAGGGTAGCCAACGAAACAGAGATTACTCTGTTACAAAGAAGAGATTACTCAAGAGTTGGTCTGTAGAGTTGGGGTTTTTGTTCTCCAGACCAAAGACAAATCAAGATCAATTTCAATAAATCTTGCCCTCTGGTAACAGTAGAGGCATCAAACCTAAAGTGATTTGAAAAGCATAAAGGTTCTGTCCTAGAAGTTGCTGAAGTCTAATGAAAAGATCACTTACTGATTGGTACTCAACAATTTGTGATAAGTTATACATTGATCTATAGTATCAGAATCTTAAAGAACACAAAACAATGATAAATGGAGAACTCACTGATCCTATTGAAGTAAAGAGAGGTACAAGACAAGGCTGCCCACTATTACTTTTTTGTCTTAATACTAGAAGTTTTAAATAGAAAGATCAGAGAAGAGGAAGAAATAAAGGGAGTGACAATCAACAGAAGATTATAAACTCCAAGCTTTGCAGATGATTTAGTCTTTATTCTTGAAGAGCCTTTGAAACTGCACCTAAACTGATAAGAAAAATTGAGGAGTATGGAAAAGTAGCAGGTTTGAAAATAAATAAAGATAAAACAAAGATCTTGACAAAGAACATATCATCAAGGAAAAAAGAACTGGCGGAAACTCTGGAGATTCAAGTCACCAACAAGGTTAAATACTTGGGAATTCACCTAATAGCTAGATGTAGTACTCTTAAAGAGGATAACTACCTTAGATTGAAGGAACAAATTGCAATGGACCTGAGGAAATGGGGAAATCTACAACTGTCATTGACTTCGAGAACTTCCACAATCAAAATGAACATTTTGCCAAGATTGGGGAAGGAGTACTTTGAAGACTTAAATAAAATGGTTTTGGAATTTATATGGCAAGGGAAAAGGCAAGAATAAAGCTTAAAGTGTTACAAGATGCTAAAATAAGAGGAGGGTTGGGTTTACCTGACTGGGAGGTATACTACCAGGCAACAAGTTTGATGTGGATTAAGGAGTGGATAACATTAAGAAATGCTAGGCTTTTGAACTTAGAGGGTCACATCTGCTGTTGGGATGGCATGTATTTCTGTGGTACAAGGGAACTAAAGCACATGGTTACTTTAGAAGACATTATATAAGAGAGGCTCTGTTTTTAAATTGGGAGAAAGTTAAGAGGTCGCATTACTTTAAAAATCCAGTCTGGATATCAACTATTGAAGCTTTCTCATATGCAATAATATACAAAAAGGTACAAACTGTTAGATATGCTGAATTATTAAATACAGAATGTAAACTCAAGTCTATTCAGGATTTGAAACAAGAAGGAATGGAAATGAATTGATATTCATATACGCAAATACATTCTAAATACAAGGAAGATCGAAAAATGGAGGGTTTTTATGATAAAATGACTGAATTAGATAAAATCTTAACAGGCACTGATGAAAAAGTAATTTAAAAACTATGATTACTTATTAGAGATTAAACTATAGGAAGAACAAATTAAAGAAACTCTGATAGCTTTGGGCTTGGGATAGAGTTAGATAAATGGCAAAAATTGTGGTCGCAAAACTATAAAATGACAATGTCAACTGCATATAAAGAGAATATGTATAAGATGTTTTACAGGTAGCACTTATCCCCAATGAGAATTGCAAGAATGTCTAAGAACAAATCTGAAAAATGCTGGAAATGTCATCAGACACTGGGTTCATACTACACATGTGGTGGACTTGTACTGAAGCTAAAAGATATTGGACTATAATCCACAGGTGATTGGAGAAAATGATACACAAACACATAGACTTTAAACCAGAACTTTTTTTATTGGGAATTATTCCAGAAATATACAACAAAGACTTGAAATATTTGATTGTAAATGTTTTGACTGCAGCTAGAATTGTATTTGCAAAAAATTGGAAGAATGGGAAATTACCAACATGGGAGGAAATTATTTGAAAAATAATGGAGTGTGCTGAAATGAGCAAACTGACATTTGAAATCAGAAGACGAGCAATTTTATAAGGTATGGGACTTGTTTTATCAATGATTAGATAAAAGAAATTGGAAATGAATTTGTTCACTTACACATTACTAGAAAGTGATAGTTAATATTATGAAATCATTTTGTTATGAAATCAAGTGTTTGAATACATGATACATAAAGGATAATTATGAATTTAATGTATAAGAGTGGGATGATATGTACACCATCTATAATAGTAAGTAATTATGATACATTAGAAAGACATTTTGTATGTTAAATAGATTAATAATGAGGTAACAAATGATTGATACATACATGAATTGAAACACCTAGTAACTATTTAACAATGGGAAAATATTACTCGAACTTGAATATGTGATATATAAGTACTGTATATTCTATGTATGATGGTGATAATTCTTCCTAATTGCAAGTAATGATGCATAACATGAATTGATGGAAATTTTTATCTTTTAAGAACAATAGAAAGATGGGTGATTCTTATAAAGACTTATTGTTACTAAAAGGATCTAAGGAAATAAGGTTTGTTTGAAATGAAGGAATATTAATTGTAATTGAACACATAAATGCTCAATTGCAGTGATGTACTTAGCTATGTCTGATGGAAAATTAGTAATTATATATGTAATTGTAAAGATTGATGCACAAAAGCTTGTAACCAAATGACACGTTATATGGAATTTGAGAATGGTTTTATGTTTTGTCTTCATATGTTTAAAAATTAAAAAAATTAAAAAAACAAAGAACACGTCTTATTCCTTATATAAATTTCTAAATACTTTCTGAATACTGGACAATGAATTTGCTTCATTTCCATTTTATATATCTTTAAGAATAACTTATAATTAATTTGGGTCTATTGAGGATCAGTTTTTGCAAATAATACATTTAGGATTTTTCAGTGAACTTTGTGGCAGCTCTCTAATTGCTGTTCCAATTGTACCAACAGGTTCTTAAATTTAGCTTAGTGGGTTTTGGATTGGAGGCATGATTCAGTGGTGCAGATTGTAGATCAATTTAAGATTAACTTCATGCATTTATTCTTCAACAAAATAGTATCTTGGAAAAAAAAGAATTGTGTTGTATTGGAACAAATTTTATTGTAGGAAAGGAACTTTTAAAAACAAAATGAGCAGATCAAACCATTTATATCTCAGTTATCTAATTTAGGACAATATTGTTTAAAAAAATCAGAAGGAAGAACGCTGAAGAGACCAGTGCTTTTAACCCCTTGTAACTAGGTATTTTTGATAACGTCAGTGTAAATTTACACCATATCAAATGGATCCTGTGGTCTTTCCTGTAGTACTTTTGTCCTTTAAATTAATTAACATTTGTTTGAGTTTCACAGCCTGTGTGGAAAATTCTCAGTTTTTCCCTCCAATCCCCTCTAATTATTCTGAGGCTCAGTCTGTTGGGAGGTTTCCTAGGTGGACAATATTTGAAGCCCATAAAAGCTTCAAATATGCTTTGGTGGTTTTCCTGGACATATCCTTCAAATCAAATGATGGAGACTGGCATAAATGTTTTCCCGAGCTTGTTTATAATGTCTAGTTTTATTTTTATTTATTTTATTTTATTTTATTAAATTTATACCCCGCCCTTCTCCTTGTTAGGACCCAGAGCGGCGCACAGGGATGTTAAAATACATACAAAATATATAAAATATATGAAATTTAAAATACTTATTCTAATAAATAAGCCCTGCACTAAAAACCTAGTGAATGTTGTCTGATATAGTCTAGTGAATGTTGTCTGATACAGTAGATCAGTTATGCTTTTCTCCACAATTCTGGCTAGAAAGTTAAAAAAAAAAGGACAAGGAACAGATTTCAATATGTATTCAATGTGGGTTGATATGCTTGAGGAAAAAAGTTAAGAAATTATTCTTGGACTCAAGAAGAGTCCTCCTAAAAATGGTATTGAAATACAATTATTATTGCCTTTGCTATTGTTGATATAATGAAAACATAATAAATACATTTCTTTGCTTAAAGACGGTGACTACTTTTATATCTCATAATATTTAACGCAAGATGTATTCCTGACAAATAATCTTACAAATGACTTGATATACTACTACTGGTCCCTTTAACTACTACACAACACTGAATCTCATTAGCATTGATAGAAAAAAAGACTTATTAATTACCTGAGGGTAGTTATTATTAACTACATTGTATTTTATTTACATTTAAATTAAATCAAAATGAGGTTTTGACCTAGATTTAGCTGCTCTTTTGTGCTGCTCCAGTCAATTGTTGGCAAATATCCCTTGTCTTTAAGTCAATGGCCAGGTGCAACTAAGTCTGAAAAAAGATCAGATTCCCTATTTTTTCCCTTCAAAGCATAAATACATGCAAAATGAGAAGGTGACAATCCACAATGAAAACACTCATCATCTATTATTTGTTATGATATGGTGCAATTAATTCTGAAACCACCCGATATTTACTTACCTAGTGACAAACTTTTTATGTTTATGTCTTAAGTAACCATCTATAGGATTGCACTGTATAATAATAATAATAATAATATATAATAATATATTTAATTTCTAGACCGCTCCCTCTCCCCAAGGGGACTCGGAGTATATGAATAGTATATGGATAATCATGCAGGTTTTTAAAAATCTTTTGAATACATTACACTTTTATGTTCTAATATATGTACTGTGTGTGTGTGCGCGTGTTTGAGTCTGCAATTAGTTTGCAAGGACATCCATCTTCTTGCAAAAATATGAAATTTGTGAAACAATTCTTTCAACTGAAGGATTGGATGAGGTGTGGGGGTACTTAATTGTGGATAAACTCACATTTGATTTAATTATTTATATATATATTTATATATCAAATTTATAATGGTGTTGCTTGTCACACTTAAGCAATGTATATTATTTCACAGACTTTTCCTCAGAGTTTATTAAACTGTAACTGTTTTGTTTGTATCCTTGGATACAATTATTTGAAATGTCACTTTTCCATTCATGTTTACTCATGAACTTCTCTTGTCTGTGGAGTATACGTATGTGATCCCTCATTAACCTATATTTTCATTTAGAGTAAAAATATTTCAGAGTTGATTATTTTGGGGGGTTATCATTAATAATATTAATAGTGGATTTATTTACATATCACTTTTCCTCCCAAAAAGAATTCTGAACTTGTACATTCTGTTGCCAATAGTGTTTCATCTCTTTAAATTTTCTATAGCCTGTTTTGGTTCAATTTCTCTAGAATTGATAACTTCTGCATAAAGTCAGAGGGCATGATAAAGGCAGGAAGGGATATTTCCCAAGCACGGCGTTGAACCTCCAGTTCTGAAAGCTGGAACCTTTTTCCAGGCACATTTTTCATTTGTTCAAGCATAATTTATGCCCCATTGTAACAGAGCCAAAAGCCATGTCCCAGCTTTTCTCCTAGATATCCTTCTCATCTCATTGTCTTCTACTTCCCATCTCACCATTTTTTCACATCCTAAATATAGGATCTTCTTGGTTCTGCTGTTCTTAAAGTATAATAAACTTTAGCATATGCAATGGGTTTCTACTGGTAGAAGAAAAGTGCAGTCCATGTATTGGTAGACTGTGCCCAGGTGATGTGGTAACCAGTTTCTTGGAACTGCATGAAATCTCAAGATGAATAAATAAGTAGCCTGATACCTGACACACTTCCCCAAATCCTATTGATTCTGCATGCTCATCAGCTCAGTAGGGGGAATTTAAGTATCTGTGTAAGGAGAGAAATAAAGCAAAAAAAAAAGTAGTTGAATCTTTGTACCACATTTGGTTTCTTGCTGCAGCAAAAGGCAAAGAGAGACTCTCTGGTCTGTTTGGGGAAAGGCAGGGAAATCCAGTGTGCTAAGTTGCTAATGAAGCAGAAAGAGGATTGTCTGGAAGAACTATAGGAATATATAAAATCAGGAATATGAAAGAACAGAGTGCTGTCAACTGACAAAGTCTGTAAACTAATAAAAGATTTGACGAAATAGATGGCTGATAGTGGATTCTGCCCTAGATATATGATAATTGAGCCACCTGTTTATAATTTACAAACAGCTGTTTTCTTAGGATCCAAACTGCACTTCTACCCAGCCTGCCAAAGGATCCAGGCTGGGATACTTAGCTGATGTTGGAGTCTGCATCAGTGCACCACTCCAAATGCATCTGTGGCATTTGGTGCTCATGGTTGAATGTCTCTTTTCAATAGGAATTCTGAATGTAACGCTGGAAGGGCTTTTGGGAAGAACCCTTGGCTTTGAAAATGAGCTGCACTTCATTTTGTTTTTCATATGAAGCAAGATGAGCAATTAAACTGTGTCTATTCAGCATTTTAAGTTATCTGCGGGATCGCATTCTGCCCCATACATCCCTGCGGCCGATTCGCTCCCACAGAGAGGGACTTCTCCGGGTGCCGTCCACTAGGCTGTGCCAGCGGGCGACGCCCAGGGGAAGGGCCTTCTCTGTGGCGGGCCCGACCTCTGGAACGACCTTCCCCCCGAAATCAGAACAACCACGGACCTTCACTCCTTCCAACAGCTATTAAAAACACACTTCTTCCATTTGGCTGGCCTAGGGTAATTTAAATTTTAAATTATTAAGGGGTTTTTAGGGATAGTTTTAATTTCATAGAAGTTTTTAGCGCAGGGTAAGTTTAATTTGGTTTTAATTTTGTACTTTGTCTGTTTTAATTGTTTTTTAATTCCCTGTGCCCCGCCTCGAGTCCCTTCGAGGAGAGAGAGCGGGTTATAAATAAAATTTATTATTATTATTATTATTATTATTATTATTATTATTATTATTATTATTATTATTATTATTATTATTATTATCATCTTTAGTTCCTTCAAAGGCAGGTCAATCCCACAAGGAGAAAGGCTGCCTGTATATTATGGTATTAATATTATGCAAACAAACAAGCCTCCTTTGAAATCAATATTAAGTTGTTCATGAGCAATATAAAAGGAAGGCTACTGTACGGTAAGATACAGTGTCTTGGGTTTAAAAAAGTGCACTTGTTGAATATGTTTTCAAGTTATACGTAGTAATGAAACTGCAAGAAATAGCTTAGCTGGACATTCTGGAACTTTTATGAAACTTGTCAAGGGGACTGATGCTTTTTCTTACAGAAATAAGAATATACAGAGATTGTATTGTGGAAGACAGCCAATGCTGTTCCACGGTTCTAGAATCTATATGAAAGCACTGGGATGACTGACAGATAACCAAGGCAAAGGAAAATCACTTTAAAATAATTTGAACGTTAAATTTGGTAGTAGTAGTGCTTAATCATTTCAATATATTACAACATTTCAACTTAAGGTTTTCTTGTTGTGTGTTTATATATTACTTGCAAGCCCCCTTGAGCCTCTCGTGGACAATCTGCTCCAGAGTTTCTCCTGTGCTGTGTGTCTAGATTCTAGAATGTGCAATAGATTTACTGATTATACTTTTTGTCCTGTTACATTATTGATACCAATCATGGTTTCAGTTACCATCAACATTAAGATTGTGGCATGGTTGGCAGAGAAAAGAATCACTATTCCCATTGTGAATCCACCTCGGATTAAAATAAGTGTGCTATATTGTTGAAAGGAAGGACTTTCTAGACCAATGTTTGGCTGAGGTCTTTGTGTGCCCATATTTTAAGATGGAGATTGCTTTGGCTTGCTGCTTATTCTTGCATTTAGCAATTAATCACAGAAATTCTGTCTCTCGTTGTTAATAAGGGTTCATTTAACTAACCTCCTTTTCTAGGGAACAGAGGGAAACCCCACCCCACCCAATATATTTGCAGTGCCAGCTATTACTTTTCCCAAGTGTAATAGAGCTGCTATTTAAATCTTTGGCTTCATGCATTTGAAACCTAAAGTACGGTATGTTAAAAGTACCACATTTAAGTAAGGAAAGTAATTCTCAGGAAGTATTTGATATTTTTTAGGAGAGAATCAATCACAATCAAGCTGCTTTAACCCAACAGTCTTTTAATTGCTTCTATACTTTGATCTTCTAGTCAGAGGTGACACATTTTTGTTTGAATTATGGACCTCTGCATAATGGAACACTTACAGACGCATAACTGGACTGACTTGGATGAAATTGGGATAATAAATTAAGAGTATCATTGCCCTACAACCTATCTTTGTTTCATGTATGAATCCTAAAACTGAATTTATCCAGGACACTTTATCAGTGACAATACGAATTGTGTTACTATTGTTGTTAGTGTGTTTTCTTTATATAAACAAAATGCTACTGAAAGATGCTGTGACTTTATACAAGTCAGCGATTGTGATTAATTAGCCAGATGAAATTTGGAAATATATTCTTGTCATCTATATTGAAAATGGGCAGAAATGGATTGCAGGAAGCACAGTATGCCCAGGCAACGTTGCTTTTCTGTTACTATACTCTGACTTTAAGCTGCTAATGACTTTTAAAAAGTGGCATTGTCTCAGAGTTTTATTGGTCACCTGGATATACTTCCTGGAAGCTCTCTCAGTTCTGCAGAAGAAGCAGACCCCAGGATGCTATTATTGCAGTCAAAGTTTTATTGGGGTTTTCCCCACTGTCTATAAGCCTTGCCACAGGAAACATCATTTCAAGTATTTCTAGGTTTTAGATCACACTATGACTTCTCCTCTTTCTTCCCTTTTGCAGTACTGAAATAGCTTTTATTTTGTTTGCAATTATATTGGCCTTCTATAAATCCTACCATCAATCAGAGTGACACATCATCTCAAGTAGCAAAAGCTTAGTATTATGCAGCACTCATGGATTGTCTATTTCTGACAAGTTCCTCTTCATTCCGATCTATTAGAATCCAAAACCTTCAGCTTCCATTACATTCTGTACTGTAAACAAATTTGCCCTCAGATGTGGTTAGGAAGGGATATTTGACCTTACTTTTTTTACTCATGACATTGCACCTTGCTTGATTTGTCCAAATTGTTTCAGGCATGTTGTTTTAATTACTGTGTATCAATACAAATGGATTGGTTTTATTATTTAATTTATTGCTATTTATTGTTTGTACATACTTCAAGTAACATGCTGTTGGTAGAGATTACAGCATGAATATTGCCATCTCCACCTCCATAATGGTAAGGACCATACAGAAATGTATAAGAGCCATGTTATAATGTCTATAAAAGTTTTAACATTTAAAGTACTATATGGATGCTAAATTGCTATAAATAAATAAATTTAAATCTTAGGGTAAATAAATCAATTTACTAATTAAATTAGGTAGCCATAATTTTTCTGTGTTCCATACTGCAATTTCTAACTTGCAAAGTATTAATGACGTCATTAAAATATTCTACTTCCTGTTATGTACACAACAACTTCCTGTCACTGACTAGGACAAGTCATTGCCAACTTTGGCTCCAGCTCAAGGAGAACTATCATTTCCTTCAAGCCGTACTTTTGGGTGATGTTCAAGTTCTGCCCATTTGAGAGACATCACTGTTTCTATGGTAACTAATGCACTTCAAGGAGAAACCATTATTGGATTTTATTTTCTTTTAAAAAGGGGAACTAAAATTGGTGGCATAAACAAAATCTGCAATGTCAGTGATGCTATAAAGTTTTCATTGCCACTTATGGGTAAGAGCTGTATAACTCACTGACATCTTGGGAAGCCTACGCAGTCTCAACTAAGGGAAATAAAACATTTATAGAGCTGAATTCTGCATTAATTATGACACTCACCATATTCCTCATCAAGTACATGAGGAGGCCCCCAAAATAAGGCAATGAGCATAACTTGCAATCTCCTTTCACTAGGATCTGCAGAACACTAAGAGAAAACTGCTCCATCAAATGGGGAGTGCAAATGAATGAGTTCATATCAATATCTACTTTCCAGGGGTGGTTTTTTTGTTTGTTTTAACTTCCAAGCAACTTGATTGACTATATCTCCTTGCCAAATTTAACCATAAGATTGTTCTGTCCTGAGATTTTCGAACCTCTTCCTAAATTGATGAGTGTGCCATTGGTGCCTTCACCCGTCACTGGGAGTCTTTTTCATTGCATGGGCAGGATAAAAAGACCAAGAAAAAGGTGGGTGGAAGAAGGTGCAAGTCACAGACAAATTAAAGGAAAAGCCCAATTTCCATCTGGAAAGCATATCTAAAAATTATAACATGTATATTTTGATTTCTGTTTCTCCCCTTTCTATTTTACTAGGGCTATTAAATTTCCTTTCCCTTCCTCGTTTTTTTCATTGCTTTTTTATATATATAGTCTTGTTACTACATTGTTACAAAGAAATTCTTATTTTTCTTTTTAAAATCATTTGCTAATTCAGAAGCCACTAACTGTCAGTTGGTCAAAAGCCTTGAAAATGATGAATACTGAATGCCTGGAACCCAAAAATGGAGCTTTGGAGCTTTGGTTGGACATAAAACATTCACCCTGAAATGAGGAAACCAGAAAGGAAAGAATATTTCCAAAAGTTCAAAAGTTTTTGTGTCACCTTCAAGAGCTTAATTATTATCGCCTTTCACTAAAATAAAGCTGCCCTGATTACAATGTCACAAGACTCTAAAAGCAAGATAGAGGCGAGAGAAGTCAAGAGTCACAATTCACAGGCAAAATTACAAAGGCAGATATGTGCAAAATTGAAATGATGTCGAAGTGTGTATAGCAGCCCTACCTTTTCTTGTTGCGATATTTAGATCTGTATATTTTCCAGCCTAGAGGGAAAAAATTGACAGTACCAGAGGGGACATGTAAAGGAGAACAGAGACAGCCTTGAAGAAAGAATTAAACAGACATTAGTTAAACATTAACTTAGCACTGGAGGAGGATTAAGTGACAAAGAAACTCAAGATTGTGTTCCACCTTGATTTTCTTTGATGTAAGAAGGGGGAGAAAGAATCGATCAGATGTTCAAGATTCTCTTATTACATGTGGCAGCAATAAAATGTTAAAATAGTCTTTGTAGAATTTATTTCTTGACCTGGCCTACCTCTCAGTGCTGATAGAAGGAAAAGTGAAGTGTGGGGATGTATTGCTAACTCCTTTCAGTTTGGCACTTAGCTACTAGAGACACAACAGTTGTTACAAAACCCAGCTGCGGGCAACAACCTGATGAATTTAGAGCAGCAGAATCTTCTGCCAACCTAAGGAAGGATGAACAGGATTCTAAACCAAAAGATGGCCTTACTGTTGTGATGGTGAACCTATGGCACGCATGCCCAAAGTGGCATGTGGAGCCATGTTGCCTGCCATGCGTGGCATTGCCCATTCATCTTCCAGGTTTTTGGCACACATGCGCGCATGACCACCTGGACTTTGTGCGTGTGGCAGGGCCGGAAACTGGAAGATGGCCTTCCATTTACCAGTGTGAGTATGTGCACCAGCCAGCTGATCATTGTGCGTTCATGTGTAGTGATAACTTTCACGCCGTTATCAGGCGGGCCAGGCCCACGGATGAGGGAGAAAAGAACACAACACCAGATCTTCTCTGAACGGAATGGGACTGCACAACGGACAAAGGTCCGCAGGCCTTTTTATTAACTTTATCAGAAGGCAGGGTTAAGCATACATCGTCATATGTAAACAATACATAAATCATGACCATAAAAGGAAATTCACACAGTAGAATAGGAGTCACATGCTCTTTGTTGATAGTTAGCACGTTGCAAGAAGGTGGGAACTTTTCTCCAAGGTGTTAAGTGTCAGAGGGTGTGCTGGTAACTTTCCATGCCAGCTTCCTTGTTTGTGTCCAACCGGCCAAAACCAGTCTACACTAACAGAAATGCTGAGCACGTGATGCAGCGTCATAATGCAACATCTCCTCTGTTTTTATTTTTTCAAAAAAGATGTTCTTCATCACCATACAGCAGCCTGAGGGGAGGCTTGATTCGGTGTTTGGAAATTACCTCTTCCTCCTCGTCACTGCCCAGGGTTAACGGTTTCTTCTCCAGGGGGTCTCCCTGGGGCTCAGGAGCATACTTCTGTTCCCACAAATCGTTGATGTGAGCTATAACTCGTTTCTCAGCAAACAAAGATAAGCTATTAGAAATTGCACGAGCAAAAATAGGCAAAACACAAGGTAAAACAATACATCCTAAAGCAATCATACCAATTAAAGCTACAATAGCTTGCAAACCGGGTAATTTTGGAAACCATGAACCAAACATTTCATTTAAATTTAAACCATGCCATGTTTGTACAGGCACATGAGCAATTTTTACCATTTTGTCTGATATTTCTTGAATGACTTTTCCACTATCATCAATTTCAATACAGCAATTAATCAAATTAAATTTACCACATACTCCCCCTTCTTTTGCCAATAAGTAATCAAGAGCTAAACGATTCTGCATAATATATGTTCTAGACTTTGCACTTTCTTGAGCTAAATGTTGTAAAGATAATACTGTTTGATTTGTAATAATCTCAATTACAGCTTGAAGACGAATTATTCTATTTATCATGTATATGGGAGTACGATATCCAAATATCCAATCCTCTACCCATGTTGCTGGGCCGTAGACGGCAATTTTGCGTTCTGGAGGCCAATCCTCGTCAGTCCAATCTCCTCTATGAATGTCTTTAGTGTCTATAATGTCTCTACGGTCTCGCACATTACCTAGTTCTTCGTAGACTGGAACTCCCAGATCTTGTCGTTGTCGTAGTGGGAGTAGGAAGAAACCAGGGCGAAGGGTGTTTAAGACGCAAGACCCATACCAGTTAGCTGGCAATTTGTTGTAAGCAAAACGTCCACAAACCCAATACAGTCCGTCTGGGGTGGACCAAGGAAAGTCATTGTTTTCTGGCAGTGTCAAGAATTTCACGTTAGCAATTTTTTCCAAAGATTTGTTTGGGGCTGTGATGTTCTCCCCAGACCACCATAATGCAACATTCATGCATGCATAACTGGCAGACTAGCTGGCCAGCGTGTATGTATGCACCGGAAACCAGAAGCTCATTTTCCGGTGCACACATGCCACCTGGGCAGCTCTTTTTCCAGGTTGTGGCCCAGATAAGCACATGCGTGCTTGCTCCCTTTTCGGAACTCGGTGCTGAAAAATTTCACCATCACTGCCTTAATGTGTTTCAGTACTTTGGTCCATCATACGATCCATCAATGCAATAAATATATTGCCAGCAAAGTGCATATGATCTTTGATAGTAAAGGGCTGAAAACAAGGAAAATCCCTGTGAAACATTTTTACTATGCAAAAAACCAATGTATCTCAGATGTATGGCTGACATGATCGAAGAAAAAGATACAATGCTTATCACTTTAAAATAGGGACCAGTATTTAGCAGATGTAATTTTTTTCAATTCTACAATATAAAAGCACATTTTAAAATGTTTAATGACACTTATTTTATTTCTTTAATGCTGAAAGACAAATTAGATGAAGAACATGAAACCAATATACAGTAATATATTAAATATCTTGATGCTATCAAAATAACTATTAATACAGCATGAGCTAAAATTCCTGTGCTCCAGGTTTTTAATAGAAGTTATATCACTGCATTTGAAAGGAAGAGTAACGGTGAATTCATGAGATATTTTTGCATTGAAGACAATTTGGTATGGTCTCATCTTAAAATCTTTCCCCATTTCCTTCGAAAGCAACAGATAGACAGATATCCAGGTGGACTGAATGGAACTCAAAGCTTAATTTGGCCATCTCTCCCCACTTCTCTTTCTGATTTTGTTCCCACACAAATTCCACCCAGCCCAGTAAAAATATTGTTTGAGTAGAAAGAAGTGGAATGAGAGCTAACATAATCTGTTGTCTCTTGGGCAGTGGGGGAGGGAGTGTATTAGGAGTGGGAGGCTCTTCCCACAAAGTCATATTCTTGGATGTTTCAACTGTGTTTGACTTAGGGTTAAAAGAGTAGGTCCATTAGCTGGTAACCTAATCAAATCTGTGGCCGCTGAAAGCAAGTGCAGAACATATAACTCTCTGGGTATACTGCAAAGAAAAAGGCTACCAGATTTGTTGGAAATAAGAAGCAGCTCCGTGGTGTGTGTTTGTGAAACAGATGTGATCATTTATTTAAAAATGGTAGAAGAATCAACACAGAAATGTGTCTATATTTTATATTGTAAAGAGACAGTTACTTTCTCTCAATTTGTTTAGCTTTTTTCTTAAAGAAAACTATTTTTTTCTTATTTAAGTGCACAGATCCATAGTTGGTATCCTGCTTCTGATATATTTAAGCAACAGCTTTTTTCACACCATTCATTACTCTGCTGATAGCTTCTTGGGATTTGAAGGTGGTTTTCCTAAATTATAATATCATATTGTTTTTGTCTTGAGTGATCTCCAAGCATACTTTGAGATATGATATTGCTGATTTTCCCTTTCAGCTTCCTCTTTAACACTCCTCTCGTTTTTGAGACATTTCCTCTTATGAACTTTATTGTACTTTATGTTGGACTTCTTTACATGCACCTTACAACTTATTTAATTATTTAAACTTGCTCATAAATTAGAGTAGGATTTGGGGAAAGGATACATACTATTTATCTCAAATGATGTCACTGAGCAGCTTTCTGTAGTATTATACTAGGGGTGTCAAACTCACTTTGTCATGGTGGTGTCACATGACATATCGGGACTTTCTCCCCCCCTTCACTAAACAGGGTGTGGGTGTAGCCAGTGCATGATGCATCTGGAGTGCGGGCTGGGAGTTGGACAGCTTTGTACTATATACTATTCCTCAGCTGTTCAGGATTACATTTCCCACCATTCCTAGCTAGCTCATCAAATTTGGAGAAGATGTTTGGAAGGCATTATCTAATAAACTGTTGTGAACTGAAATCATATTTTATATAGTGTTTATATAGTGATACATATGCCACTGCTGAGACTGTTGGTCAGAAGGAATCAATTTCCCAATGGCAGATTATCACAATCTTTGATGCTGGAACAATGCAGTGTCATTTCAAAGGTCTTCCATGGAATGGAGTTGATGTTTTCTCCAACAACAGAATAGCAATTGCATATTCCATGCCCTAAGTATCCATGAAGGAGTCCCTACCAACTTATAGTTCCATTCAGGAACCTTTGTTTTGTTACCATCTGACATTCTGAAGGACATTGAGGCATTTTGAAATTTCAGAAGCAAGGTATACAGGATGTTCTAATATTAACGATAATATAAAGTGCCTGATTAAGACTCTTTTGAAATCCCTAATCATTTCTGAGAATGTTGGCCAGTTTATGGCCAATCAATGGCATATTTAGCATTCTAATGCTTCACATTTTTTTTCAGTCCAGTTCTGAACAAAAGTCCATTAAAAAAACCCACAGGTATAGGAGTTTCAAAGGGAATTGTCACAAACCTCCTAAATTTTAAGCAAAACCTTCTGTTAAGAAATTAAGACCTGCAACTCCCTGAGCGAGGAATTTTTCACTTCACTTGTACTGAAAACTCTAGAAAGAAACAGCTTTCAAGGGATTCCACAGTGCTTCATTACAATTTCAGGGCCAGGAACTGAAGAGATCATTTGTCTTTGGAAAACCAAGATTGAGAACATGACTCGGGGCTACAGAATTTAGCTCTTTACCCAGTGGCACTAGTTTGTAACTGGTCAATTAAACAGCAATACAAATCTAATCCTACTAACTAGGCTGAATAATGGTCTACTCTTAACAGACAAACTCAAAAGAAGCTTCTTTATTCTAATGAAGTACTGTATTGTAAAGATAAAGTAAACATTTCATATTATAAACATTAAGTGGAAATGCTTGTTTCATTAAAGCATTAGATTTTAATCTGATCACAAGATACAATTTCACTAACTGTATTACTGTTATAGTTAAAATAAATTACATAATTGCTAGATGGAAAGATTAGGAGAATAGATCATCAAGATTTCTCAGGACAGATAATTGTACTGAGAAAGTCAAAGCAGGCATATAGATTTTTCCACTGAAACCTTCTTTTATTTTCATGTTTTGCTAGTCATTGGAGGATAATGGATTTTATAGTTTGGTTGATTTATTTCCTGTCATGTGGAACAACCAAGTTTTAAAGAAAGAAAAATCAAGTCTGTTTTACACGTTGTTATCTCTTTATTAATAGAAATGGTATTGGAGGTAAGGACACCTCCATAGGAGGATTCTGTGCCAGTTTGAAAGCAGTTCCTGATTTGTTCATACTTATAATATAGACAATATTGGTGAATGAGACAATTTATTTCCAACTCAGCTGATCTGGAACTCAACCCTAACAATTCTAAATTTATTCTTGCTGAGCATTAGCAGAAAATCTTGCTTCACCACATCTCCTAGCTCAAGAATTAAAGAGAAACTTATTCTCTCTCTCTCTCTATTTTACCTGCTTCTGCCAGCTTTAGTATAAAAGGTAAGTACAACAATACATCCCTAAGCAATCGCCTGGTCTTTTGGTGAAGCAAAAGGAGAAGGAATTCAGATTCACCTTTGCCTTCTTTGCTCTGGGCTAATAAACACCACAGAAATGGTCTCAGGGACCTGCAATTAGTTAAACAGCCTAGAATCTAGATTAAACTTGGCTATGATCTTTGGCTGCAAAAATGCTGATGTGCTATTCTTTTGGCTTCACAGTTCATAGTAGTTTTTAAACAGAAAGAATGGCTCTTTGTAGCCAAGGAAGTTCTCCTTGTAGCAATGGCTCAGATTGAGGTGGGTGGATGGGTGACACATTGACCACAAAAACTCACAGCTTGTATTGAAAATGAGGAGGCATGACACACTAGCTACCCGTTTCCTTTAAATTTGGGGCGGAATGATAGAAATTGATTTTGGTTAGTTCAGAAACTGTTATCAATTGTTAACCCCAACCCTAAGAGATGCTCAGACAATAATTATATATATTCCTTTAAAAGATATCCTAAATAGCAATCCAAGAATTATATGGATAGTGAATAAATAGGGTATCTTGATACTGAATGATCAATTAGAATTTTTAGTGCCATTTTGCAAGCTCTTTGAATGTGATAGAGAGAACTCTGTAAAATTTTGCCATTTTTAAAAAAAATGGCAAAAAGCATTCAACGAGGTTGGACAATATATGTTTAATATTTAATGTTGATTCTGTATATGTTGTGCACATTTTTTAATTTTTTTTTCTTTTGCCCTATCTGTAATTTTTCTTTTTATTGTCTTTGTAGTTGTTTGTTTTAAATGTGATACCTTGTTTTTGAAATAAAAAAAATGTTTTATGAGAAAAAGTGAAATGGCCATGTTTAAAAAAAGAATTTATTATTTATTTATTTATAAAGAAAAATGGCAAAAAGTCAGGATTTTACTTTGTCATAGAATATATTAACTTTCTAAATAGAGGCCTCTTGTCTCTGTTTAGAAGCTTTTTCAGATTCCTAATGCAACAGGCATTCTGCTTTAAAACAACCAACTTCTACATTGGGATTTTGTTTAATACATACTGTATATATTATCACCTGAAAGCTGAAGTTTATGTTGTTCCTTTGTCAAACTGTGACTGGCCTTACATAATGCTGCACTGCTAACCAGGATTTTAAAAATGAGCATTTGGAATACTAGTCATAATAATAAACAGTTCTGAAATGAAATATATGCACAATGATGCTACCATGGAAGTTCTTTACATACTTATATCTTGATACAAGCTCGTATGTCATGACATTGGTATATGAGATCATTACACATGGGTTCAACCAAGTAACAACCATTTAACAGAGAAAGAAATGTATTGTGCAAAACCAATCTTGTCTTGCAGGTTGGAGGTATAGATGCCTATGGATTACAGTGAACCTATGGCACTAAATGATTAGCTTAAAAACTGATGTTAAACCATTAGGAGGCTTCGTTTTGGCATAATCTGTTGAGTGGATCCACCCATGATGGCCCAGCAATATAAACAAATTAGGATAGTACAGATTGTCCTAAAACCACAATTTAACCAAAGAATCTTGATTTAAGGTTATGGGAAGGCAGTTATTCTCAGACTAGATCATTTAAAAATTGCAATGAAAATAAAATGGGATGATTCCTTACAGGAAAGTTGAGAGAAAAGTTTCATTAATGCAGATATTCAGGAGGACAGGAGGCTCAATTTACTTCATAATGAATTGGAGTCTCATTTGGAAGGTCGCAATGACTAAAGTTTCTGCCTTCCCCCTATTTTATAATTTGGGTTTTTCTTTCATTCTTCATGACTTAAATTGCTTGGCCATTGCTCAGCTTTAGAAATTGAATTACAGTAATAAGATAGAGAATTCATTTATATTATAAATGCCTTTCTCGCATTTTTTTTATAAGGCTGGTTTAGAGAGGCACCTCAGATATAAAATGGCCAGAAAATTCACTGAAAAGAAAGGCAAAAGGTTCAGGGATTATCATGAAACCAAGATGAAAAGGCGAATATGATGAAGAATAATGCAAATGTGTTTATTTAACAAGCCCTGTGCATTATAGCTTGCATTCAGCACTTCGGAGGCAACCTTCATAGCCTCTGTAATAACATGTGATAATGAGCCGATTTCATCTGGAATAAGTTGTATATCTTCACTTTAAAAAGTTTTTTTTCTACTGCATATTCATATCCAAGAATTTCCTGTTCTTTCAAAAAAAAATACTTTGAACTTTTCAATGGCATTTTATTGCATGTTTTGTGGATTAGATCAATAAATTAAACTGACCAGCAATACATTTAACCATATATTAAAAAGTACTAACTTTAAGATATAATTTTAAAAATGTCAGCGTTATAAGTGGAAAGTAGCATACATATTCTCATTTTGATCAGGTCATTTGCTGGTTTACCTAGGTGCAAAAGCGTTAAGTTTGTATGTAAAAACCATGGTCCAGAAATTGTTAGAGATATGTCCAAATGATTGGTACAAAATCACAACTATCCTTCTATAACCAATTTTTTTCTTATGGACATTGCGGAAGCACAGAATTTTGCCGTAGTAGCCGGGTTCGTGTAGTGGAGGAGGAAGTCCAGATAAAAATTGCCTGCCCTCCCTGGTAATCTCTCTAATAAGGGGAGAATATATGCAGACCTGCAAGCTCTGTATAGCTCACAGTGTAGTAGAACGTGTGAGATATCTTCCACTTCTCTTTTATCACATATACAAACCCGTTCTGCTATAGGTGTTCTCTTATACCTGCCCTGGAGAAGTGCTGAAGGTAGAATGTTAAATCTGGCTCTGAAGGAAGCTATTCTTTGTTTTGGGAAGATGAGGTCATTTAAATATCTTGCTGATTCCCACACACCCTGTTTGATTCTGTTCCTATTATGGAAAGGTAATCTATTTAGTTCTTCTTGGAACTCCATGTCCTTCATTCTATTAGTTACTACTTGCTTCGCTTGATCAAAGTTCAGGGAAATTAAAAGTACCGGTGAGAGCCCATAAGAGCCCAGCTTGTGCTCAATTGCCTGATTCCAGGGGGAGGGGAAGTTGTCAATCAACACTAGTGGGGAGAGCCCCTCTGGAGAGAATTGCATTTTAAGCCAATGGATGATCATTATCTTCCAGGCTCTTACCTGAATTTGAGGCATACCTGCCTCAATTCTTAACTGGGCATTTGGAGTTCCATTGGGTGCAGCCAAGATGGCTCTCAGGAATTTGGATTGTATGGTTTCTATCAAGTCTCTTTATGAGGATTCCTGTTTGTGCCCCATATAGTATTTGTGCCAATGTTTGACCTCAAAAAGTTTTAGGGCAGCGGGTACTAACTGGCCGCCACCTGTGTAAAAGAAATGTTTAATTGCGTTTGAGGACCTAGTGGCTACTTGAAAAATGTTATCCAGGTATGCCTTCCACGTCCCTTGTGCGTGGAAAACCACCCCCAGGTACCTAAATGTTCTAACCTGTTCCAGACTATGTCCTTCTATTTTCCAGGGGTATTGGCTAAGTCTTTTAGCAAAAACTAGAATTTTTGATTTCTCAAAGTTCAGGACCAGCTTGTTTTGCCTGCAATAGTTAAGTGTTGCCCTGATGTCTCTCTTCAGTCCTACTGGGGTTTGTGAGATAATAGCGGCATCATCAGCATATAAGAGAATTGGAACTTTTGCTGAGAAAAAAGGCATTAATGGACATTCTTTTTCTTCAAAGCTTTGATGCCAACATTGTGGAAGGGGATAAGCAGCACTTTAAAAAAAATTCAGCATGTGTGTTTGTGTGTAGATGTTATTTTTGTCTTCATAGCTGCAATCCCCCAATCTTCCTTATTTCATTCAGACCAAGACAAAAAAATAATAATCCCAAACCGTTCCAGTAATGGTCCAGTGATGGTGTGGCATTGATACCCATGCTTGCTCCCTGTTTGTGTTATCAATGAAAATAAACTAGTGTTCAGAAAATTATATGTGGGGTAGAAAGCATGATCTGGTGGTGAACAGTATTTAATATGTTTTTGAAAAAGGCCACTTTCCAATAGGCCCATGTTTGCAGCTGGAGACAATTGTTTCAGGAATGGAAGGTTATATCCTATCGGCATAATTTCCCATTGTATATACAATTCTTTCTTTAGTCATATTCTCCATGTCTCTTGTAGCTTTTAATGTACTGCAAAACCTTGCATTAATCTATAAGCAAGCCTATAGAGTAGATGTTGAAAATGCACAAAAGGCCCGGCTTTTATTAGGCAGCCATCTTAGGGGAAGTAATTAATGGTAGGAGTTGGAAGACAGAGCAGAACTGAGAAAGACACTCTTGAAGACAGCCTGCTAACTTCAGGAGAATGCTCCCTCCTACCGTCTCTGCTGAAACTGATTTCAAATCCTGGTCTGTTCTGTCCTGTCCCTGGGACCCTGCGAATGATGGGTTCGTGATTCCACTTTCAGTCCTCTTGAGAATTATAGAATCTTTTTTCAATAGAATTCTCAGTAAATAAGCCAATCAGTGCTTCTGTTTCATTGGGATTTCAATACAAAAGCTTCTGAAATGCCTTTCTGGCCATCCAGAGGATTTGTAGGGGCATAAAAAGGCAGCAATTTCTTCATAGTTACTGTGAGTCGGTCTCCTGCCATTCCAAAACTGCCTCCTTTCCCTGAAAAAGGAGGGAAAAGAGGGGGAAGGAATAGAAAGAAGCCTCTGATGCATAAACATCTCTTGAAATATTACACCATATCTGCTCTGTGGTTTGCTTCTTCAGAAATCAATCTTTTCTTCAGACATATATATTAGAATTTATGTGCATTGCTTTTACTGGGAAATCTCCCCTGGCAGACTTTACTACATTTTCTACATTATTTGGAACTATAGACAGATAGAAAGATAGCATGAATTCACAGCTCTTTGTAGCTGTATACCCTGCCTACCTATTTCTCCTGCAGACAGACGGCGCATGTAGAGACAGAGTGTACAACCAGACTATATTTTACTGGTTTGACTAATAAGCCTGAACTTGGTCATGCAAGCAGGATAGTGGTCAAAATTCAGCAAAAATGGTACCTTCTGCCAGGCTTTACTCACTTAGCAGCCTTTTGACCCCAACTGCATCTCATCCAGCACTTCGCATCCTTGACTCCCCAGTCTTGGCCTCACATAAACAAAAAATTGGCAGTCCTGTCTATTTTTATTTATAACCATTGAAGAACCATCTTTAATTTATGCATGGCATGTCAGAAGAACACAAAGATTACACCCATTCTAGGAAACATTGCAGAGTTTCTCTAACATATATGTTAGGTACAGGGGTGGGTTCCTGCCAGTTCTAACCTTTTCTATAGAAGAGGTTCCACAAATCTACAGTGCCGTTTAGAACCGGTTCCAGCTCCCTCCCTCCCCTCGCCTGTCCGCAAATCATCAAGATGAAGAGCGAGAGGAGGAATTCTGGGAGTTGAAGTCTTAAAGCTGTCAAGTTTCAACACCCCTGGGTTTTTTTTTTCTAAAGGGTTATGGGTACAAAGGTCTTGACAGCTTTAAGACTTGCACACTTCAATGCCAGAGTTCCTGAGCCAACATTTTGGTTGCTAAGCAAGAGTGTTGTTAAGTGAGTTTCACCACATTTTACAAGTTGGCACGCCCACCCAGTCACATGACTGCTAAGCCACTCCCACCCAGTCACATGTCCAGCAAGCCCACTCCCACAAAGCATGCCACACCTACAGAAGAAGTTGGGTTTTATCTTGTCTCTGGTTTCCCAAGAACAAATGTTTTTGATTTGTTAGACATGAATTATCTATGTAGATTTTTTGCAATGATTTCAATCAGGTGTGGCAATAAATCCTTCATATATTGTATATATGTACCAAAACTATAATAAAGGTTAAGAAGTTTGGAACATCTTATGGAGGCAAAACCATCCATCCAATTTTTCTTGTCTCCAGCTGCCTTAATGCTGGATCTATTTAAATACTAAGATCATTTATTTCTCTGTACCTTGTTAACATGGTTGATAAAGTGTAGGATGATCATGTGTCCTATTTTACATAGGACAATCCTTTATTTGAAGAGCTGTTGAGTATAAGTCTGGTTTAAATATGAAGCGTAATAAGACTGGGTAGATGAAGCCATGAAAGTCACCATCCTTTTTTGCTATCTGGATTGAATAGGCACACAAGTCACAGCCTCTCCCACTATGGTGAAATGTACTGCGCTTCTGTTGTAATATTGTGTCCATTTTTACCTTTTTCTTGGGAAAATGTAGGTCACCTCATTAATTGCAGGATTTCTCAGGATGGAATCCAAACTTAGTGTGCTATTCTTTCCAAACAATTTCTTGCTAGCTTTTAGTGACAGAAATCAGTCAGACAGAAATTAGCAGGTGAAGTTTCCTGGGGTATAAAAATGATTACAGTAGAACTGTCGCTTATTAAATGTCTGGATTCCACAGTTTGACACAAGGAATTGTGCCAAAAGGAAGGGAGGGAAGGAGGGAGGGAGTTTGAATTTGGAAAGGATTTTTACAGGAGGATGCTCAGTATAGTCACTACAACTAATTCTTCAGAGTAGACTGATCATTATGGGAGAAAGAAGGAACAAAAAAACCCTGTCTGTTAGTAATATGACAATCTTACATTGTGAAAATAGAACACCTCTGAAAAAAGAGTGGTCATGGCAATATTCAAACCCTAAAGCCTTTAAAAGCAATAGTTTTGTTTTCATTGAATCAACATGGTTGTTCCCCCTCCCCCCCAGTTTCTTTTAAGCATTTTCTAGTTTAGAAAACTAAGAATCTGCATATTTTTACAATGCTGCACAGGCTTAATGGCCAGAGGAGACCATGAAGCTGGGTGTTATGCTGCAAGTCATTTTGTCTGGCTACTGTTTTAATCACGATTTGATAAAATATTTGCCCACAGTTCCATAGGATAAGAAAAACAGAAATGCTTTTAGATGGCAAGAAACTGAAACAGTCCAAACTGTAATGTTACTTTTCTTTTGAATTTAGGCATGATCCAAAATGATAACAATGCATTATAAAAGTTTCTGAATATTCTTAATAAACATGGTTTGCCTTGGCAGAAATCTGAACATTCCAGTTTTAATTTCAGAAAAGAAATCACAAACTAAAACCGGGGGGAAAGGAACATAGATTCTACATGAGTTTCTTGTTCCTGCTTATTATGTGCTTTCCAGTTTTACCCTGGCCTTGATGTCTTGCTCTTTAATTTTTGTGAGCTGTATCAATACATATTACATCCTCCCAAATTTGACAATTTGACTACAGAACTTGAGTTTTTCTAGCTGCGGAGTCTAAAATGTTTAAAAATTACCAATGGTTTATGGATGAATAGATGATAGAATTTGTATTCATTCTTACATTGGGTAAGGCTAAATATAGGAAGTCCTCAACTTACGACTACAATTACATCCAAAATTTCTGTTGTTAACTGAGACATTTATTAAGTCAATTTTGTCTCATTTTATGACTTTTCTTGCCACAGTTGTTAAGTGAATCACTGCAGTTGATAATTTAGTATCCTGGTTGTTAAGTGAATCTGGCTTCCCCATTGACTTGGCTTGTCAGAAGGTGCAAAAGGTGATCACATGACCTTGGGAGAAAGCAATGCTCATAAATATGAACTAGTAGCCAATCATCTGAATTTTGATCCTGTGATCTTGGGGATGCTGCAGAGGTTGTAACTGTGGAAAAATCTTCATAGATCACATTTTTCAGTGCCGTTATAGCTTTGAACGGTCATTAAATGAACTGTTGTAAGTCAAGGAGTACCTGTAAATGAATTTCAGGTTGAACGTGGATTATAAAAGTTTCCAAGCTTTTTAAATGATACAAAACAAGCAAGAGGTTGACTTTAAACAGGCCAGATTTGTTTGAAAAGTATAGAAGCCTTTGGATCTTCTCCAATCATAATCATAATCTGATCCTGTAATCTACATGGAAATGATGGTGAGGTGGTGGCGTGGAATTGCTGCTGCTTAGAATTTAATAGCAGCAAGTTGGGCTGATAAAAACTGGAGGAAACCAACTCCTTGCACTTTCTCCCCTGTTAAAAATGGACATTCCATGTGATCTTCAGGTTCATGTTCCTGCAGGTTCCCCTCACTGGGGAAAAATGTGGGAAAGAGAATTTTAAGTTGGAAATAATAAAACAGGGTTAAACTAACAACCTCATTCCCATGTGCTTCAAGCGCCTCCTTCATATTTAGTTGTGCACAATTACATCCTCCTCCCATGGCCCCTCCACCAATCAGATCTGTCTGCTCGCTGCTGTCTTTTCATGCTTTGCAGAAATGAATGTTTTTTGTTGCTGATATTGTTCTTGTTCTTCCTTTGCCAGAGATCCCCCAGTGTGCTGGTTGCAACCAGCACATCTTGGATAAGTTCATCCTGAAAGTCCTTGATCGACACTGGCACGGCTCCTGCCTCAAGTGTGCAGATTGCCAGATGCAGCTGGCAGAACGTTGCTTTTCCAGATCTGGAAGTGTCTATTGCAAGGAAGACTTTTTCAAGTAGGTACAGAATAGCTATCCAAGATGCCTTGGAAGGCTTGCAGGACTACTGTCTGGTCACGGGCAATGGCCTGAAATGCCCTTGTTTTGGGGAGGTGGCAAGGGGGTAATGGAGGGCTGTTAAAAGGGCGAGCTAAAAAGATGCTCATTTAAATGTCAGTGCAGTCCTAACATGGCATTGCCTCTGGCAAACTATGCTGATGACTGAGATCAGAATTCCAAGATCTTTTGAAAATACTATTGCTATAAGATGTGGTTTTTTTTAATTATTCATAATCTCTTACCCTGATGCTCTGATGACTTTTATATGTAATGCTATTTTGGAAGGGTATTCTTAACACAAAATAACAATAATCTTATATTGGGAAGGTGGGGGAATGTATTCGATTTAGATCAGGGATGGGCAAACTTTGCAACTTTAAGTCTGAAGGACTTCAGCTCCCAGAATTCTCCAGCCAGCTTTGCTGGCTGGAGAAGTCTGGGAGCTGAAGTCCTTCAGACTTAAAGTTGCAAAGTTTGCCCACCCCTGATTTAGATTCTCTGGTCAACATTTCTTGGTGTTGGTTATTCAGGCTGTAATTCCATGTGCCTTTCAGTTCCATTTAATTCTGTTGCTTTTTTTCTGTACTGACCCATATAGGATTCCTTTATCAAGGTCCCACAATCTTATTCCTTTCAGATAGAGTCCCTTAGGATACTTGGACTATCTA
The DNA here is from genome assembly GCA_039707465.1 of Rhabdophis nuchalis. Lineage (NCBI taxonomy): Eukaryota > Metazoa > Chordata > Lepidosauria > Squamata > Natricidae > Rhabdophis > Rhabdophis nuchalis. The sequence goes on along the minus strand of CM077644.1, from coordinate 114,392,347 downwards.
CTTGGCCTTCTGGTGCTAATTCCTAAATAAGCCTAGAGCTGTGGAGGGGAGGGGGCAGGCAGGGGAGAGGAATAATGTCCGTTCATAAGTCACAAGCCCTGCATTGGAAGGGGAACAATAACTCTAACAGAGAGCAAACATCCCACTCGAAGAAAGCTTAATCCAAGACATCCTTCAGCATTTACCAAACCCTTTTGCATTGAAAATGAATTATTTTGAATTTCATAATTTGTTAATCAAACCCCGATTTAATTTGTGCAGTTGCTTTGCCCCCACCCCCTTTCCCGGGGACAATCTAGGCATGAAATGAGTTGGCTGGAAGAAAGGCATGGCCTATGAGATCAGGTTCAAGGAACTCAGTGGCCTTGGTAGTTTGGCAGGCAGCCAGGTTGGGTCTAGGACTGGCAGGGGGAAAAAAAAGTAGGTAATGTATGTCCACTCTGGAATCAGAGGGGGAAAGGCCATAACTACTTAGTTATTTGGATGGACAATTCCAGTTATTAACATTTTAGGTCTCGGTATTTAATATTTATTTGAATATAAATTAACAGAAAATAAATACTAGTCACTAATTATTCCATCTGTCATGTAAATAAACATTTCTAGCCTTCTAGTTTCTTCAGAATTAATTGTTTACAAAGGTAGGCTAGAAATATTTGATTATTTTATAGAACTGCAGAAAAAAATAATGTGTGTGCTTAGGTTTTGTTTTGTGTTAGTGACGCATTGCTATAAATCTGTCATAATCCAGATTATTTATTTGCATAATTTATATCCTGCGCAAGTCTACAAACCTTGGGCAGCTCTCATAAAAACATCGTAAATATCATAAAACAATCAATTTAAAACAACAGGGATCATTAAAGTAGCACAGCACATCTAACAAAACAGCCCTCCTGAATTCTAAAAGCCCAACACCATATATAAGATTTTATAGCTCAAAGCCAACTTTGAGACATGGAAGCATCTTGGAAAAGCTGTTGATCCTTTATCCCTCTGTGCTGAAAGCTCAGTTGGAGAACCATGCCTTAGAAAGACCCACAATTGCATACTTACATGAACATAACTCTTGTAAAATTATGTATATGTTTGCATTTATCAGGTATTCTTGCATCTGCTAATCTTGGGGAAGTCCAATGGCTCACAGAAATCTTATTCTTCAGCATCAAAATGCACCTGTGGCCAGAGTTTTCTTAAAACCTTTTCCTCTGTGATCACTTCCAGTCACTAAAGAGAAAGGCTTGCTTTTAAAAAACAGACAGTGAAAATGTTCAGGGAACTACAGTATCCTTGCTATGCACCAGAGCAAAGACTAGAGGCGTTTGCTGCATATGGGTGATGATTCACAGTACCCTTACCTCTGGAAGTCCCGCCCCCCTTGCCCAGTTTGCTCCAGGTATGAATCTAGAAAAAGAAATGCTCTTGTAAAGTAGATTCCCAACTACTTTACGAAACATACATATTGCTGCCCAGATTATTTATATCTGTAGGGCAGAGCCAGCCCAGCTCAGTATACAGGTGAAAGGAAAGTGTAACCCAGGAAATGATGCCCCTCCTCTCTTTCCCCTCCTCTCTTTCCCATCCTGCGGGAGACAGGATGTCCAGGTTGGGCCCCGAGGGGGGTTTACCCCTTGTGGAAATGTGCCCACCAGGTTACCGTGCATTTCATCAGCCTCGGGCCCTAGGCAGGGGTGGGGGGGTGGCGGTTATTGTTAAGGAAGGTCTCGATCCGAGGGAGACCACTGTGCCACAGACGATCGGCTGTGGGTCCCTCTACGTGAAGTGGGGCCTAGGGAGGCAGTTGGGCTTGCTGATTGTATACCTGGCTCCCCACTATGTAACAGCAGCCCTGCCTGAGCTGCTCGAGGTGATCGCCGAGAGGCAGTGGAGACCCCCAGACTGGTAGTCATTGGGGACTTCAACCTGCCATCGGCGGGCGAAACATCCGAGGCGGCTCGGGAGTTCATGGCTTCCATGACGGCCATGGACCTGACCCAAGTAGTTCAGGGCCCCACTCACGAGAGGGGACACACGCTGGATCTTATTTTTGTCTCTGGGCAGTGGAGAAGTGATCTTGGAATAGGGGATTTAGCCATCTTACCCTTGTCATGGACAGATCACTCCCTCCTTCGGATGGACTTTCCAACCGTCACACCCCACCGCGGGGAGGCGGAACCGGAGATATCTAGATGGTTCAGCCCCAGGCACCTGATGGACCCTGAAAGGTTCCAGAGGGAGCTTGGGCCAATACCTGTGTCCTTGCCCCATGACTCGACTGAGGACCTAGTGGCCGCATGGTATAGTGCAGCCACTGGGGACTTGGACCGAGTCGCACCCTTGCGGCCTCTCACGCGGCGTCGAATCACCCAGGCTCCCTGGTTTACCGAGGAGCTGCGGGAGATGAAACGCCGCAAGAGACGCCTAGAGAGTAGGTGGAGATCCTCTCGGTCGGAAGCTGACCGAACACTAGTGAGAGACCATATTAGGACTTACTTAGTGGCGATAAGAGTGGCTAAACGTGAGTATTGTGCCACCCTTATCGCGTCCGCAGATAACCGCCCTGTCGCCCTGTTTGGGGTGACCCGCTCCCTCCTTCATCAGAGGCCGCGGGAAGCCCCTCTGCAAGGGCGAGCAGAGGAATTTGGGATTTATCTGCAGGATAAAATCACTCAGATTCGGAACGAGCTGCCCTCCACTGAAAGTTGTCCAGTCAGTTTATCCAAATGCTGGTCTTGAGACAACATCTTGGGAGGACTTTGACTTTGTTACTACCGAGGATATGGACAGGCTGTTGAGGAGCCTTAGGGCCACCACATGTTTATTGGACCCGTGTCCCTCCTGGCTTGTACTGGCATCCTGGGAGGTTACACGAGGCTGGCTCCAGGACATTGTGAATGCGTCTTTGAGTGAGGGGTTCTTATCTACCGCCTTGAAAGAGGCGGTGGTGAGACCTCTCCTCAAAAAGCCTTCCCTGGACCCAGCATTGTTAGAAAATTACTGTCCGGTCTCCAACCTTCACTTCCTTGCGAAGGTTGTAGAGAGTGTGGTGGCTCAACAGTTTCCTCGACACCTGGAGGAAGTTGATTATCTAGACCCGCACCAGTCCGGCTTCCGGCCCGGTCACAGTACCAAGACGGCATTGGTCGCGTTGGTGGATGATCTCTGGAGGGCATGGGATAGAGGTTGCTCCTCTATCCTAGTCCTATTAGACCTCTCAGTAGCTTTCGATACCATCGACCATGGTATCTTATTGCATCGACTGGGGGGGTTGGGGGTGAGAGGCACCGTTTTACGGTGGTTCTCGTCCTACCTCTCTGGTTGGTCGCAATGGGTGTTGGCAGGAGGGCAGAGGTCGGCCCCGAGGCCCCTCACATGTGGGGTTCCTCAGGGGTCGGTCCTCTCGCCACTTCTGTTCAACACCTACATGAAGCCGCTGGGCGAGATCATCCGTGGTTTTGGGATGGAATACCATCTGTATGCTGATGACACTCAGTTGTACATATCCACCCCAAACCACCCCAACGATGCCGTTGAGGTGCTGTCCCAGTGTCTGGAGGCCGTACGGATCTGGATGGGTAGTAACAAACTCAGGCGCAACCCGTCCAAGACCAAGTGGCTGTGGTTTCCGGCACCCCGGTTCAGCCAGGTAAGTCCAACACTGGCCATCGGGGGCGAACAACTGGCCCCTGTGGAGAGGGCACGCAATTTGAGTGTCCTCCTGGATTCCCGGCTGTCCATGGAGGACCATGTGACGGCCGTGGCCAGGGGGGCGTTCTATCAGATACGCCTGATACGCCAGTTGCGCCCCTTACTGCACCGGGTGGCCCTTTGCACAGTCACTCAAGCACTTGTGACATCCCGGTTGGACTACTGTAACGCTCTCTACATGGGGCTCCCCTTGAGGTGCACTCGAAGGTTACAGCTAGTTCAGAATGCGGCCGCGCGGGTGATTATGGGTGCCTCAAGGCAATCCCACATAACACCTCTCCTGCGCGAGCTGCACTGGCTACCTGTGGCCTTTCGGGTGCGCTTCAAGGTGCTGACTACCATCTTTAAATCGCTCCATGGCTCGGGGCCTAGCTACATACGAGACCGCCTCCTGCCCCATACATCCCTTCGACCGATCCGCTCCCACAGAGAGGGCCTTCTCTGGGTACCGGCGGCCGGGCAATGCCGGTTGGCGACACCCAGGGGAAGGGCCTTCTCTGTGGCAGGCCCAGCCCTCTGGAACGACCTACCCCCCGATTTACACACTACCTCGTACCTCCGCCTCTTCCGCCAGCGTCTTAAGATGTATTTATTCCAACAAGCCGGCCTAGCATAGCCCCCCGTTTCTGACTTTTATTCGGATAAATTTTAATTCATAGGGTTTTATAAGGGTTTTTAGCACGGGATTTAATTTAATAGCTTTTAATAATTGTATTTTTGTATTTTTGTATGGTTTTCAATATTGCCTGTGCGCCACCCTGGGTCCTTGCTAGGAGAAGGGCGGGGTATAAATTTGAAAAATAAAATAAAAATAAAAATAATTTGGCTGTATTGCTTGATTTCAAAAGCATCTGCCTGACAACCTTCCCTCCCTCCCTTGCCATTAACAAGTGATTGAGGAGATGCTAAATGCACAGAGCCTTTGAAGTCTTCATGTTGAGTTGGTGGTTGCATGTATGCAGGGTATTAGAGAAAGTAAAGAGACAGTGTGTGTGTGGGGGGGGGAAGATTAATAGTTCTTTGCAGATTTATAGAGGAGGAGGAGGAGGATGATGCTTTCAAGATGCAGTTTTTAGGGTTGTTGAAGGGATGGTTGCAATAAAAAAGAAGGTATTCCTAATTTGACTGATTAGCTCGATCAATATGGTTAAACATGAGATAGCAGCATCCAGAAATGGGAGACTAAGCATACCAGGTAGGCTAGTGTCATTTTGGAGTTCTCTCTTACAACCTTTTTACTACACGTGTATCTTTACTAACTGCAGAGAGTCTTGCAACTACTGGTAGCAGCATAAAGGCATGCCATCATCCCCACCATTTCATTCTGCTGGCATTGTGTAGGACAGGTCCAACTGTTGGGCAAGGAGAGGGAAGAAGATTGTACATGCAAAATGCCTTAATGGAAGTGCCTGGTGCAGTCACAGGAATTCAGAGAGCCTGTTGGACACTCTGCAACCAAGGGGTAGATTGCCCTAGAAGAGAAGAGGAGGGACATGTGCGTATGAGAAGGCAAGTGAGGGATCTCCAGAAGGAAGATCTAAAACACAAATGAAAAAAGGGAATGGGGTGCATGTGCTTTCTCCCTTGTATTTAGGGACCCTGGTGGTAAATAAATAGGATGTACAACAGAGGTGGGTTGCTCCCATTTTGTTTCAGCCGAACCGGTAGTGGAATTCAGGCCTGGGTTTCAGAACCGGCAGCGACCCAGGCCTGCCACGCCCCCGAACTGGCTCCCTTGCCGCCACTGGGCCACTGCCATTTTGGTTTTTAGTGATTGTGCGTGCGCAGTTCACTGTAAATTGTTCTGCGCATGCGTGAAGAACAATTTACATTGAACAGCGCATGTGTGCACATTGCACGCAGGTTGCGAACTGGTAGTAAAACTGGCAGCAGCCCACCCCTGATGTACAATTTATGTACTGTTTGACAATGGAGTTGGTTCTGGGTTTGTGAGCTGAATCCCCGGGAGATTTTCCAAGCGGAAATTCTTGTAGCTCTTGGATTATTTACTCATCAAGCCTACTGCCAACCCAAAGGGGGAGTCCTAACAGTGGACCTCCCTCCCTTTTAGGCCATCCAAGCAAGCCACTCTTACCCTTGCTTCCCCATTCCATAATGTGCTCATTATGTTCCTCTCCTAAGCTATAGCGCTTGCTGTAAATCTTTAGGCCATCTCTCCCCTTTCTGGGTCAAATTTCTGAACTGCTTCTCAGCTCCTAATCTATAAACTCCCTGAGTTTTGCATCACATGGACACAACAGCCAATTTTTGATCTGGCATTTCTTGTTCATGAGTTTTGCCATGAGAAACCTTACTCCCATGAAGAAGTGGGTGAGAGTGGGGAGTCTCTGCTAGTTCCAAATATGATTCATTTCCTCTTTCTCATTCCTCCTTGTCTCTCCCTCCTTCCTGCCATACCCAAAGTTGAGGTTTTACATATGCCTCTGTCTCTTCCCCTAATACAGGAGTCCTCAAACGTTTTAAACAGGGGGCCACGTCATGCTCCCTCAGAATGTTGGGGGGCTGGACCAGCTGGGTGGGCGTGGCTAAGTGGTGACGATGACTGGGTGGGTATGGATAAGTCATGTGACTCGGTGGGCGTGGCCATTTTAACAGTCCATTGAACAATGCACACAAATTAAACTTTAATTTGTTTTGCTCCTGGGGGTGTTTTATTTGCTTTTGTTTGCAAGTTGTCCTTTTGGTTGCCTTTTCTTTTTATTCAGTTTTGTAGCAATTCTTAGCCCCAAGGAACTTGAGAAATATATATCTCTCTCTCTTCTCTCCCTCTCTCTCCCTCTCGCTCTCTTTCTCTCTCTCCCTCCGCCTCCCTAGTTCTCTCTCTTTCTCCCTCTCTCTGTCTATCTATCTCTCTTTATCTATCTTCTGGAGGCGGGAGAGGTGAAAAATGGGCCATTTTTGCCTGTTTTTTGGCCTCCAGGACTTCTCTGTGCCCCGTTTTTCACCTCCTCTGCCTCCAGAAGGTCTCTGCAGGCCAAAATTGTTGGCCTTACCTTTCAGTCCGTAGGGCTCTCAAAGGTAAGTTCTACGCTCAGCCAAAGGATGGGCGGGACGATGTGAGCAGGGCAGCCTCGTGGTCCTGCGCGAGCCAGATTAATGGCTTTGGCGAGCCACATGTGGCCTGCAGGCCATAGTTTGAGCACACATGCTCTAATAGATTCCCATTATAGTATTCTTTTTATTTCTCCTAGCTATTTCATCCATCTTTGGTCTCACTCTGGTCAAATTCTTGCTTACATCAATCTATATCTCTAGGTTTGGGTGGACCCCCAACACCACATTTTTTTATTTATTTTTCAGATGTTTAAGTTTTATTTCTCCTTGTCAGTTCTATGGATCACCTCCCCTTTTGAATGTAAGGCCCCAATTCATATATCTTTGTAGGATTTTCTGTGGTCTCATGAAAAACTACCTTATTTCCTGTAATTTCTATATTTATTTTTCCTTGTTTATCTATGCATCATTTTCTTTTGTCCTGCCTCTCTGGATACCCAAATTCTTAACATCCAAATTATTTCCTTGCTTTTCATAGCAATCCCTAAACGAGTGAAAATGCCCCAATTTCAGTCATTTTCCCCAACTTTACTACAACTCCTTGGTTAAATTCACTGTTAATACATACATACTTAGTTATTTACTTACTTATTTATTGACTTCCTAATGACAAAACGGCCTTGAGTTCAAAGAAATACACATGAATAAAAGAGGCAGACATGGAAACCAGATCACTGCAAATTGAGGCCCACTTTCCTTAAAGAAACCTCAGTTCCACATAATAACTCTCTAAATCCATGCCTGTTTCTCCTTAAATGGTACCAAAATGGCGGGCCCTGTGTAACATGCGCAACCTTTATGTCTGTCTGCAGGGGTCTTCCATAAAATGCCTTTACGTATGGCTGCAGGTAATATTTTTCTCAGGGAGTCTATAGCTTTTTAATCCAGCAGTTAATATCCCACTCATTTTATCAGTTATTTGGATCACTCTGGAGAATGGGAATGGAAGTAAAAAAAATGGCTGCTTGATTTGCTGAGCATAACTGCATGTTTCCTTTTAGTTGAAACCTCTCTAATGGCATTACATAAGCCAGTTTTAAAGGAAGTAACGGCTCTCGTGTGGGCACCAGTCAGCATAAGCTTTAGAGCCAATTCCGTATTTAATTCAATGGAAAAATATTGTTGGCTAAATAAGCATTAAATTGTCATGAAAAATGAAATGTATATAGGAAAGGGGAAAATGGTCAAAGCTGACAAACTTTTCTTACAAATACAATTCTATTGGTATAACTCTCTATTGTTGAAATGTTCCCTTTACTTAGTTCATCTTGTCAAGCTTTCTTTGATATACTATCTGACTATTTCCTGACCTCATGTATAGCAATAAAATATTACTTCTGATTTAATATTCTTCAGCAGATATGGAATGCCGATTCAGGACCACCACCCCTTCCCTATAGGTCACAACCTATTCTTGTGACTTGGGTGCTTTTGAAATTTTGCAGTACATCTTGATTTATTGTCCCTTTTCTAAGGACTTAATGTTACCTCTGATCAGGAATAGTCCAGAAGGGGAGGAACATCATGTTTGGAATGCAAAATTATTGTTCCAAGGTGCAAAATAGGGCATTTTAAACTCAGAACTATTTGAAACTAGAGCATTTTGGACATCATTAATTGATACCTTCTAAATGATTGAAAACTAAATACCATATCACACTCCAAACTGCTAGATTTTCTTAGTCCAAATTGCTAGGTTTTGTTACTTATTTGTTAGCAAGTAAAGTATGGCTGCATATATGTCAGAAATCAGAATCTCCTGTTTATAATATCATTTACCATAATGATAACATCTACCTACCTACCTACTCCCCCCTCCCTATCTACTGTATTTCTCTCTCTCTCTCTATTTCTCTGTCTCTCTATCCCTTTATCTACCTATCTACCTAAGTACTCTCTCCCTCCCTCCATTCCTACTGTATTTCTCTCTCTATATATTTATCTCTCTCTATCTCTCTACCTACCTACTTATCTACTCTCTCTCTCTCCCCTTACCTACCTACTGTATTTTTCTCTCTTTATATATATATTTCTCTCTCTATCCATCTACCTACCTATCTACACTCTCACCCTACCTACCTACTATATTTCTCTCTCTCTATCCCTTTATCTATCTGCCTACCTAAGTACTCCCTCCCTACTGTATTTCTCTATATATATATTTATCCCTCTCTCTCCCCCTACCTACCTACTGTATTTCTCTCTCTCTATATTATTCTCTCTCTATCCCTCTATTTACCTACCTATCTACACTCTCTCTCCCCCTACCTACCTACTGTATTTCTCTCTCTCTCTCTCCCTCTCTATCCCTCTATCTACCTACGTAGTTTTTAAAAAATTTGCCTCTTCAAAACCTGGGTGCGTTTTATACTCCAAAAAATATGGTAATCCACCACTAGCAGCGAAACTGTTTTGCATTTATTTTTGCTTCCTATATTAATCCATACCTTGCACAAAGGACAGGTTTATCCATGCAAAGCTATCTTATAGCAACTTAAATCTCTGAAGGATGCGTATATGTGCTTTTCTTGCTTATTTATTAAACATATTTTGAAAGATGAGGCTTAAAGTTGGGACTTCTGCACAGCAGGCATTTTCTTTGCCGCAGAATGAGAACAGGCTATTCTTCTGTTAGCAAACAAAAATGTTATGAAAAATATATACTAAGGAGATCTTATATATCACATGGATCCAAGTGGAGGTGTTGCATGCCTATAGCATCAGGATGAAAGAGAGATCATGCAACTTTATCTCCACATATTGCACAGTATCAAATGACAGAAGTTACAATTATTCATGCGCATGTTTCAAGGTGAGCAACCTGTCTTCCAACACCTCAAAGTTCAGAAACAAAATGGTTGGTTTTCCAAGATGAAACCCCCACTTTTAAAATATCAGTTTTATTATATTTTATATTGATAGGAAATAAACATGAACAAATATTTGAAGAAAGGTTAACAATTTCTCACTTTGTTAAAGACAAGGGCAGGTGTGGGAACCAGAATGAATGGGATGCAAACTGGTCCTGTTCCAGCAACAAAGCCCCATGAAATAGCTTAAAATATATCCCAATTTTTATTATTTTGGGTGGGGAGAATTGCTAATGGTGGAAATGAGAATGGTTTCCTTCCAAGATTCCTCCTGCTGCCATTCCCACTGCTAAACGGCTAACAGGATAGGGAATGAGAAAGTATGAAAGTGGAAGCCCAACATATCTCACTTTTTTTTTAAAAAAAAGCTCTTTTAGAAAGATTATCACATTGATAGCATTCTATACAGCTGTGGCAGCATCTCAAACAATGGCCAAGCTCTAGGGGGTCAGCAGAAGAGGAATCTATGGCCAGTGGACTTCACAGTACTGGCATTTCCCTGTGAAAAGCAGTCTACGCTCAGATGCTTGACTTGTGTGTAGTGTATTAGAGTTAGTATATGTGTGTTATTTTCAAAATGAATTGAGAGTTCTGAACTTCTTTATTGATTGTGTGCATCCAAGAGTAGATTTGCCAGGCTGATAGAGCTGTTTTCAATTATATTCATTAATCTCTTCAGCCTGTTGGGCTTTACAGCAAACAAAAACAAAAGTTTATATAGAATTTTTAACATTTGCTTTACATTAACATCTGCAATGGTATGCGGGAATGATCTTGGGAAACAGAAAGAAGAGACACAGATTGAACAACATGTAAAAGATTTCTCAGCTCATAAAAGGAGAGGATATGGGAAACATTTCAGGAGAGACCCTCTCTAGTTTTCTAGAGAGTAAAAGAAGGGAGGTGGAAATATCAGTCTTGCCAGCTTCTCTAATAGAAAATAAAGATAAGAGCAAATACATATGGTGGTGCTTCTTGGGTGGACTATCTTGATGGGCTAATCATCATATATTGTTTGCATAGTGTTTCAAAAAAGTGAGCAAACGATGTCCTGAGGAATTTAAATCAGACAGGAAATGGAAAGAAAAACAAGAGGAAACAAGATGCCATGATCCCAAGGGGTGAATTTAAGCTTCTGGTATGCGTCCTACATTATATGTATATCAGCAGTATGGTGTAGAGCTAAATGCTTTGTGAAGAGTCCTTTTGAGCAATACAACTGAACCAGCATATCCAATCCCCTGCAAATTCATTGGCTGCCAACATTAGTATTACAGCTAACCATTCCCTTTCAGTGGCCTGGCTATTACTATATTACCCAGAGGGGTATTTGCTGGGGGAGGAATTGAATGAATTTTCCATGTTAATGTGTTTATGCCACCATATATCCTATTATTAATTTGCCTTTTAAAAACTGATTGATGTGATTTCCAGCGGTTGCTGCTCCTGCCCAAAATAACAAATGGCATTATTTACTTAGCCACATTTTCTGATGGTTGATAGGCTGTGACAGATGCCATTAAAAGACATGTTTTTTACAAGAGCAGAACATTTTTCACACCATGTGAATGGAAGCAAAAAAATGTATTAAAATGTAATCATGGTGCCTGGAGTTTCTGGCCTTCCAGGTAGGAAGGGCTCTACTAAATCAGTGGGCTTGAGGCTTAGATGAGGAAGTAGATATTGGACTGTGGAAAGTCTAGATTGATACCACCAGCTGTAAAAAAAAAAGGTCTTAATTGTGAAGTACATTACTCAATAATGTGAAATACATGCAAGATGCAGAAATGCATGCAAGATGCAAGGCTTGTGAAATATTAGCTGCCTTTTGTTTCAGGACAACGGACAGCAACCCGGTAGCAGTGACAGTATTTACTGTATTTTTTTAATGAGATCCCAATTGTCTTAATACAAAGTCTTTTCTGTTCATGTGCTTTAGCTCAATGGAAAGTAGCTGGCTTTAGAAAATAATCCAAATTTATTAAAGGAAGAGGAAAACTTATTTTATTGGCATAAACAAAAGAATGTCAAGTGTATGGATTAATGTCACTGTTGGTGATGCTTTTGATGAGTCTTGCCTGAGAGATCAGCTTTCCTGTTTGTGCAGAAAAGCTCCTACGATAATCTCTCATATCATAATCTTATCATTCAATCAGTTGCATATTTCCTTTGCCTGACAGGGAGCAAGGTAACTTCTGTGTTCTTGCGTACATTGGGTTGGATCCAAATAGGCTGTTTCTAGAAAGGAAGGCACTCAGATCCAGTAGAAGTTTTTTGCTGGAAGAACACTCCTTGTCAATTTATCTACTTTGCTCAGCACAAAATTTTTCCAACACAAAGGCAACTCCACTACACACTGATTGATTGATTGATTGATTGATTGATTGATTAGTGCTATCAAGTCACTTTTTACTCCTAGCAATCATACATAGACTGTCTCCATGACAACCTGTCCCCAAACTGATTATTCAAGTTTTCCAAGAGTGCACTCACTACTATTGTTCATCCTCCTTGCTGTTGGTCATCCTCTTCTCTTTCCTTCCACCTTTTCTAGCATTAGATTCTTCTATTTGGAACATATTATATGAAGACTTAACTCTCTAGAGTTAGTCTTCATATAATATGACCAAAATAGAATAATTTGAGCCCTTGTATCTTCAGTTAAAAAAAAAGGGTTGATTTGTTTCATGATAGATGTGTTTATTTTCTTGGCTGTACACAGTATTCCCCAACCCTAAAGTTCAAAAACCGAGAGATACTACACATATCTCTATAATTTGCATTATGGAGTAACCTTAAAATCCATTATTATGAGAGCAAATGAAGACATCTATGTAGTATTAAAAGTTTCATTTCCATAACTTTTAACTGGACAAAATGGTCCCCCATAGGGCAATAAGATATCACAAGTAGACTAACTTACAGAATGCATCCAAAATCTGGATTTCATGACTTCTTAGGGAATAAAATTTGGGAAATGCAGGCTACTGCTGTGGTCATGGGATGCTCATTTTGAAGTTTCCAGGTTCCCAGCTACTCTCTTGCAATCCTTTGGTCATTCCACCAGCTAGCAATAGGCATTGACTTGCTTGCTGGGAAGGAGAGGGAAGATAAGGAAAGGAAAGAAAAGAGGGAAAGTAGGAAGAAGGGACGCAAGGAAGGAAGGAACAGTAAAGAAAGAATGAAGGGAGGCAGAAAAAAAAGAAAGGAGGAAGGATAGAAAGAAGGAAATAATAGGGGAAGAAGGAAAGGACAGGAAGGGAGAAAGGAAACAGCAAGGAGGAAGGAGGAAGATTTCTGAAGCTTCCTATCAGCTTCCCACAAGGAAATCCATCATCTAGTTTTCTAACTAGCTACTATAACAAAAATATTAAATGCAACAGTAGGTCTGTATTCACTTAAGGTTGTTCAGTTTTGGAAATCAGTGCCAGAGAACTGTGCTTCAGAGCATGCAAGGAGGTGAAAGTAGCACCTGTGTATAACTCCTTAAAACAACCCCATGTCTTCTTGGGATCTTACAACTGCTCTGAAGGCTGCTACATTCAGCCCCTGCATGTTCCAAAATGTCTGGGATCAGATTGGTAACACTGCATAGTCTGGCACAGGTTTGGTATTATTTTGAGTAACAGTATAATTATTGAAAAGTTCAGACATTTGCTCTATTATCTGTGTAAGTTATTGTAGAAAACATGTGGCCCTTGACCACTAAATTATTAAGTATCTCTTTTGTATAGATTAAATGATCAGTTTCACCCGCTTGCTCAGTAGCTGAAATAATTGTCATGTATTGGATGACTAATAGGAATTAGAAGACAAATTTCTACAAATACATTTTAGGCTTTTTTCTTTGTCTTTGAAAACAAGCAATCTGCAAATTGGGAACGCAAGCTGTAATATTAAGATGCTGTCTTGGTGAACAAAAATGCTGATCTCCTTTTCTGGCATTTAAAATAAACACAGCTCTTTAATGTGACTTTATGGTATCCCAAGAACTTTTGTCCATCTCTAATGGGGGGGAGGAGAAAGACATTGCAGCTGCATGTAACCTACACATTAAACAGATTAAGTGCATGATTCTCTAGGGTGGGGTCTGGAAGGCATGAACATTGCAAATTGAACTGAATGTGATTTTTTTTTAAGGAGCATGCCTCCAATATTTTAAGTGTAGATTTGAAAATAACAAGCAGGGACAAAGTGCTAGTTCCTATAGCAAATAGATCATTAGGGAATCGGATTAGCTTGGTTAGACTATTTAGAAAGTCCATGGAGAAAACATTTGAATGTACTTCAAATAATTAATGATTCACTCTTCATCTTGGCCATCTTAAGTTTTCGGGCTTTGGAGACCAATAGATTAGTCCTCTACAGAAGATGAGAGGCACACATATAGCTGATTGCAGGTTGAGAAAAGGATAGATGTTGTAATCCACCAAGAGTCACCTCTGTGTGTTGGCTATATAAATTTGTTAAACGAACAAGCAAATACTTGGGATGGGGTGGCATGGCATTGTTTAGAGGACACAAATATGCAGATTCTTTCTTTTAATGGCCCTGCCTTTCTGTCGAATGCATTGGTCTCATGGCTTTTGGTTCCTTGCCTGGAGATATTATTGCCCTCTGCTTCTTGAATTCAAAACAAAGTTGTCCTCATCCATAACTTAATTCTGAATAAAAAGGCTACTGGACAACCAGCAACTTGCTTTCCCACCTGCAGTTCCAATTCTGCATAAGCCAAGGCTAGATAGCTAATGATGAGGCATCACTGTGTTAATTAAGTATTTACTAGGAAATCTCTGAAATATTTTTTCAAGTGAGGGAGCAAGATACACCACTGATCTGGCTGTCCATTATAATAGTGGAGAGCCCATAATTGGTCATTCTGAAGGACTTCAACATTGACACCAAGAGAACCTTTGTCTGAGTTGGTTCAGAATTTCATGGTCTCATTAAAACCAATAAAACTGCCTCAATTTGTCCTCAGACTGGTGCACAGGCCAGAACATACTTTGGGTTAGTCTTTTCTTGTAAGCTGTGAGAAGGTTGTGCAACCTAGATATATTAAAGACTAAAGTTGATGAACGTGGTGATGTATCAGTAACTGTGTGTAAGATAAGGCCTATTAAAATATTTGCTTTTAGATTAACAAAATTTGATGGGATGGTCTGTTAGATTTTCTAATGCCAAGGAGCAATTTGATCAGCACACCTATTAAGGTGAGGACAGTAGGCTACCAACATAGCTGCTCTTAGGTGTTTCTGTTCCCTCCAAGTCAGCATTGAAGACCACCCAGAAGATACAACTGATATGGCATTTAGAGCAGTGCTGGGCACCTTTCAATTTTACCATGTTACACTGCTGCTGCTTGAGTAGCACTAGCTCCCAGGTTCCTTCTGGGAGAAGTTGAAGCTGCTATTTATTATCTTTAAATCTCTACATAATATAGAGACAAATTATTTTTTTCCTGAGTGTATCTGACCACTCCACCAGTTCTCAATCCAGAGTACTTCTAGACTCATAATTGACATTTCACAGCTAAGTGAGTATTCGAATATCGAATAATCGAATATTTATTTGTATAACCGCGTCCTCTCCCCTAGGGGACTCGGAGCGGTGTACAGGGAGGAATAAAACAGCATAAAATATATACATGAATACAATAAATACAATAAAAACAAATTAAATTTGACTATCCCTGCACTAAAATTCCCATTTAAAATTAACAATCCCTAATCCCTGGGTAGAGACTAACCTAGGCCGGCCAAGCAGAAAAAGTGAGTTTTTAATTTCTGACGGAAGGAGCGGAGGTCCATAGTTGTTCTAATGTCGGGGGGAAGGTCGTTCCAGAGGGCTGGGCCCGCCACAGAGAAAGCCCTTCCCCTGGGCGCCACCCGCTGACAAAGTCTAGTGGACGGCACCCGGAGCAGTCCCTCTCTGTGGGAGCGAATCGGCCGGGAGGATGTATGGGGCAGAATCCGATCCCGCAGATAGCTAGGTCCCGAGCCATGGAGCACTTTAAAGATGAGAACTAACACCTTGAAGCGCACCCGAAAGACGACAGGTAGCCAGTGCAGCTCGCGCAAGAGCGGTGTTACATGGGTATACCTTGCGGTACCCATTATTGCTCGCGCGGCTGCATTCTGGACCAGCTGAAGTCTTCGGATGCACCTCAAGGGGAGCCCCATGTAGAGAGAGTTACAATAGTCCAGTCGGGATGTCACGAGAGCATGGGTGACTGTGCGAAGGGCGTCCCGATCCAATAGGGGGCGCAACTGGCGAACCAGGCGAACCTGGTAAAACGCCCTCCTGGCCACGGCTGTCACTTGATCTTCCATGGACAGCCGGGCATCCAGGAGGACACCCAGGTTGCGCGCCCCATCCACTGGGGCAAGATGTTCGCCCCCAATGGCCAGCGATGGAGTCAGCTGGTTGAATCGGGCAGCCGGAAACCACAGCCACTCGGTCTTGGTCGGGTTGAGCCTGAGTCCGTTTCTTCCCATCCAGATCCGTACGGCTTCCAGGCACTGGCACATCACCGCTACGGCATCGTTGGGGTGGTTTGGGGTAGATATATACAGCTGAGTATCATCAGCGTAGAGATGGTACTCTACCCCAAAACCACGGATGATCTCACCCAGCGGCTTCATATATGTGTTAAACAGGAGAGGCGAGAGGACCGACCCCTGAGGCACCTCACATGTGAGGGGTCTCGGGGTCGACCTCTGCTCTCCTGTCAACACAAATTGCGATCGGCCAGAGAGGTAGGAGGAGAACCACCGTAAAACGGTGCCTCCCACCCCCAACCCCCCCAGCCAATGCAATAGGATACCATGGTCGATGGTATCAAAAGCCGCCGAGAGGTCTAATAGGACCAGGATGGAGGAACAACCCCCATCTCTGGCCCTCCAGAGATCATCGACCAACGCGACCAATGCCGTCTCGGTGCTATGCCCGGGCCGAAAGCCGGACTGGCGCGGGTCTAGATAATCAACTTCCTCCAGGTGACGGGGAAACTGTTGTGCCACCACACTCTCAACAACCTTCGCCAAGAAGGGAAGGTTGGAGACTGGACGATAGTTGGTTAAAAGGTTATAGTTGGTTAATCAGGTTATTGTAGTAACAAATACCTGATTAGCTTTTGTAGTTCATACTTTGGCAACTACCCAATTAGACTTTATGTAATGTTGAATTATCTTTGTGTTTGATCTGGAAACAATGGGTGGTGCATCATGTGGAACTAAAAATACTAATGTAGTTAGCAGTGAACATATTACCCTGGTGAAGCAGGAAACTGTGCTGCTTGCTGTCCCAACCAGGATCAAGATTGGGTCCTGAACAACCTAGAAATTGGTTTCTTGAGCAATTGAAAACTAAATGCAATAAAGAACAGTTAAAATTTAAGGAGGATTGTTATCCAAGGGCTATTTGAAAGAAAGTGTTCCTGGCTGTATTATTTGGTTTGAGAAATATTATGGCTGATTTTTCTGGATTGAAATGTTCTGGTTGATGAATAATTTTATCTATGTTGTGTCAACAGTAGTTTGAAGCTTTCTTTGTTTTTGATTTTGCATTGTACATTGCAACAATGCATTTTGTTCTTAAGATATCTACAGTTATTCGGAGCAAACTAAAGAGTAAGCATACATAATTTTAATAATCCTTGTAACATTCCTTTATGGTAAGTAGTTTTCCTATTCTCATATTGCTGTTTGACAGCATACAAAGCAGTGTACTGTAGTAAGTTTACAACTCAATTGGGATTTTCCTTCATTCACACTTTTTTATCACAGTGATATTTATTTATTTATTTATTTTATTAAATTTATACCCCGCCCTTCTCCTTGTTAGGACCCAGGGCGGCGCACAGGCATTATTAAAACCACAAAAATACAATAAATATCAATTTAAAATATATTAAATTAGTTAACCCGTGCTAAAACCCATGTTAAAAACCTTCCCAAATTATAATTTATTTTTAAAAAGTCAGAAACGGGGGGCTATCGTAGGCCGGCTTGTTGAAATAAATACGTCTTAAGGCGTTGGCGGAAGAGGCGGAGGTCCGAGATAGTGCGAAGGTCGGGGGGTAGGTCGTTCCAGAGGGCCGGGCCCGCCACAGAGAAGGGCCTTCCCCTGGGTGTCGCCAACCGGCATTGCCCCGCCGACGGCACCCGGAGAAGGCCCTCTCTGTGGGAGCGGATCGGACGAAGGGATGTATGGGGCAGGAGGAACCAACTTAATCTGTGCGCTCTCTTACATGGCTAAAAAAACATTTAAAAAATAGTAAGTGAACTTTTAACAAGAGAATGATATTTTTCAGTTGGGATTAATTCTTATGTTAATATCCAATGGCCAGCTTCTGTACAAGGCTTCAAACTATTTCAGGGTGTACTTTTCTGAATAATAGGACTCACCCAAGATTTTGTAATCATCATAGGCAGGTATATTCATGCATCAGAGCATAGCATTTCCTCCAATTGATATAGCTTTAGGTGCATTATGTGGCTTAATACACTGCAGTTAAGTGTAGCATTTATTTACTAGATTGCATCTTTCCTCCAGGGAGTGAAGGCAGCATATATAATATTCCTTTTTTCAATATTATTCCCATAACAGCAATACTTTGTGGTAGATGGGAGGTAAGAAATAGTATTCAGCCCATGTGAGATACTATGGCTAAATGAACTTCAATTTAAGTTTCCATAGTGCTGGTTTAATGTCTCAGGGTAAGTATTATACAATACAAATGCATCTCTTCCAATTACTCTGATCCAGAAAGATTAACACTAAGTCTGGCTTAAAGTTTCAATTCAGTGTGGAATCCTGGTTAAAGAAGAGCAAAATTTCTTCTTCTAATTCTTTAGATCCAGCTATTTGTTGAATTTATTCATTACTTACAACAGGGGTCTCCACCCTTTGCAACTTTAAGTCTGAAGGACTTTAGCTCCTAGAATTCTCCAGCCAGCTTTTCTGGCTGGAGAATTCTGGGAGCTGAAGTCCTTCAGACTTAAAGTTGCAAAGGTTGGAGACCCCTGACTTACAAGACCAATGTAAAACAGAACTGCTGGGAGTTTTGATATTTACTTAACAAAAAAAAAAAAACCTGAGTTTTCAAAAATACTGTTTTTAAAAAATACTTTATTCTTAAATAACACAACCTGAGGATGATTACATCTTTTCTGCTACTTCCAAAATGTATAGCAATAAAACTTGGTTAGTCCTTTAAAAATGGAGCAAGTTAAAAGTCGAATGAATCTCTGTCTACAAATAAAGTGATGCACAATGGGAAGAAGTCCTAACTCCACAGTAAAGCTGATAGCCAGAGGTGTTGGATGCAGGATCTTCATGCATGTACAAAAAGAATGGCGCTTGTGTCATGTGTCTCTGTTGTTTTCATAATTCCTCCCCCAACTCCCCCTGCAAATACCTCTGGGTATGGGATCTGAAGTATTGGCAAAGATTAACCTTGAAAGACAGATGGAGTTTAATAAAAGTAGCCAAGGTATTTGGTTTGGCCACAGGAGGGGAAGGAGCAGGGGAATCCAAAGTCCATATAGGTAGTCCTCAACTTACCATCACAATTTAGCCCAACATTTTCATTGCTAAGCAAAACAGTTGCTAAGTGAGTTTTGCCCCATTTTACGATCTCCCTTGCCACAGTTGTTAAGTGAATCACTGCAGTTGTTAAGTTAGTAACATGATTGTAAAGTGGCTTTGACTTCTCGATTTGCTTGTCAAAAGGTCTCAAAAGGTGATCACAACCCCCAGGATACTGCAACAGTCATACGTTCATACCAGTTGCCAAGGGAACAAATTTTGATCATGTGACCACAGGGACGCTGCAACAGTTGTAAATTTGCAAAATGATCATAAGTCCTTTTCCCCCCAGTGCTGTTGTAACTTAAAAATGGTTGTAAGCTGAGGACTACCGTACCTGTACTTAAAGTACTATAATACATTTTAGACCAATAGAGAAAATTATACATGCTTTCCCATTCTAAGAAATATCTCTTTTTTAAGTTGCAAGGCTTAAAAATGGAAGGAAAATGGGGGAAGAAAAACGATAGCTAAAGTTCAAATCATGTCAGCCTCTATGTCAACTTGGCAAGCAATAGTGGTGAAATGTCTAACACTGTATTTAGCATTATTAGAAAAGAAACTGAAAACATAGCAGCCACTTAAATAAATAAGGAAATACATCTATAGAATCAATTTTTTGTCACAAAAACCCATTGATTGTCATCAGAAGATCATTTCTAATCCAGCAAAATTGTGCTTTTGGGCCGCAGTCCCCTCTCCCCTCCCCCATGCCTTGGGGAAATTGTCTGGTGCTAACTAAAGGAAGGCTTAAACAACTTGTGGGAAGAAAAGTGGCCTGAAAATTCAGCCAACTGTGCTTTGTCATCCATAATTTGTAGTTATCACAAAGTGTTGATGAGGCATTGGCTTTCATAAAGAAGAGTGCTAAGCATTCTTCCTATTTTAGGATACGTTTGCTAAGATATTCCTAGGGATGGCTCCTCATCAGGTGTGTGGTGCCACTGTTATTGCAGCCTGCAGATTGTATCACTTTAAATTAAGCTTGTAATTACCTTACCGGCAATGAGCACAAGTAGTTTATTTAGAACGAATGTGGATGAAATACCTACCGTATGTGCCGGCGTATAAGACGACTTTTTGGCCCCGAAAAACATGCCTCCAAGTGGGGGGGTCGTCTTATACGCCGGGTCATCCGCGAGGTCCCCAGATGCCGTCCAGAGCCGCGCGGAGCCGCCGCGCGGAGACTGGCCGCTTTTCCACGCATGCCTATCTTTTGCACGTTAACCAGTCGGGGCATCTGAGGTCCATACTCAACTGGAGGGCGCCGCGTTGGGGAAGCGCCCCCCCCAGCCCCGGGGCTGCCCCCTCCCTTCTTTCCCTCGCCTCCTTCCGAGCCAAGGATATCTATTCTCCATGGTGCCGCCGTTCCCTTCTCCGCATGGCCCGAGTGCCTGTTCCTTACTGCGATGATCTCAGCAGCTGCCAGCGCGCCGCCCGTTTCGCCCGCTCACGGCTCTTGCCCGCGGCTCTTCTTGCTCGCTGCCCGCCTGGACGCGGCCAGTCAAAAGCCGGGAGGGAGGCGAGCCCCTTCCACGGCATGGAAAAGCGGCAACTCTCCGCTTTCGCGCGCCGCCCGTTTCGCCCACTCACGGCTCTTCTTGCCCGCTGCCCGTCTGGACGTGGCCAGTCAAAAGCCGGGAGGGAGGCGAGCTCCTTCCATGGCATGGAAAAGCGGCAACTCTCCGCTTTCGCGCGCCACCCGTTTCGCCCACTCACGGCTCTTCTTGCCCGCTGCCCGTCTGGACGCGGCCAGTCAAAAGCCGGGAGGGAGGCGAGCTCCTTCCATGGCATGGAAAAGCGGCAACTCTCCGCTTTCGCGCGCCACCCGTTTCGCCCGCTCACGGCTCTTCTTGCCCGTCTGGACGCGGCCAGTCAAAAGCCGGGAGGGAGGCGAGCCCCTTCCACAACATGGAAAAGCGGCAACTCTCCGTGGGCGAAACGGGTGGCGCGCGAAAGCGGAGAGTTGCCGCTTTTCCATGCCATGGAAGGGGCTCGCCTCCCTCCCGGCTTTTGACTGGCCGTGTCCAGGCGGGCAGCGGGCAAGAAGAGCCGCAGGCAAGAGCCGTGAGCGGGCGAAACGGGCGGCGCGCTGGCAGCTGCTGAGATCATCGCAGTAAGGAACAGGCACTCGGGCCATGCGGAGAAGGGAACGGCGGCACCATGGAGAATAGATATCCTTGGCTCGGAAGGAGGCGAGGGAAAGAAGGGAGGGGGAAGCCCCGGGGCTGGGGGGGGCGCTTCCCCAACGCGGCGCCCTCCAGTTGAGTATGGACCTCAGATGCCCCGACTGGTTGACGTGCAAAAGATAGGCATGCATGGAAAAGCGGCAAGTCTCCGCGCGGCTGTGGAGGGTTTCCTCTTTCCCCCTCTGTCTCTTCCCCCTCTGTGTGTCTGTTAGACTCTGATTCCCTCCCCCCCCGTCTTTCTACAGACACACAGAGGGAGAAGAGAGAGGGGAAAGGAGGAAACCCTCCACAGCCGCGCAGAGACTCCGGTGCCGGCAGCGGGCGGGCGGGATAACCTTCCCAGTCGACATGCTGGCCCCTCCTCCTCGCCTGCACTAGCCGCAGCTTGGGTCTTCTGTCCGCTCGCTGCGGGATAACCTCCGCAACTGACATGCTGCTTCCCCGGGTGGAGGGAGGGAGAGAATGGCAGACTTAGAGAGACAGAAAGAGAGAGAGGGGGAAACAGACACACACCCAGACACACACACACACACACAGAGTGACAGATGGGTGGGGGGGGGAGGAGAGAGAGAGAGAGAAACAGAGGAGAAAGAAAGAAAAAGAAAGAGGGATGGAGGGTAAGAGGGAAGGAAGGAAAGAAGGGAGGGAGGGGGAAGGAGGCAATGGAAGGAAGGAAAGGAAAGGAATGGAGAGGAATGGAGAGGAATGGAAAGGAAAGGAAGGGAATCCAGAAGTGGAGGGCCTGGTTGCCAAGGGGAACAGGGAAGCATCCCTCCTCCCCCCCCCCGCCCGGCACCAGCAGCGTGGGAGCTGGACAGTAAGCAGGCAAGCGATCTTGTCGCTGTCGTGCCCAAGCAGGTGCCTCTGCTGCTGCTGCTCCCCTCTCCGCCTCACCCCTTGCCAAACCCTGGTAATATGGTGGAAGAGGGGGGGAGGGAAAGGAGGAAGGGTGGGTGAGTTGCTTTCCCGGGAAGCTGGTGGCAGGGGCTTTTCCTATGTGGCCTTGGATCGCTCTTTTCCACCCACCCCCCTCCTCACCGTTTCTCTGCCTGCTCTGCACCTTTTCCCCAAGAAATCGGTAGAATCAGGGTGATGTAGCCTGTGGAGAGATTAATTTGCCGGGAGTTTGAAGTATTGGGTGATGAGGGACGGATTGAAACAAATTTCAGTCATTGTATTGTTGATATTTGTCCAGCAGTCAAACGTTTTATTTGGTGTGTGGAAGGTGTGCAGAAGAGGGGGTAGTCTTATACGGGGAGTATATAACAAACTCTATATTTTGAGTGGAAATGATGGGGGGTCGTCTTATACGCCCAGTCGTCTTATACGCCGGCAAATACGGTATGTCCTTATGGCAGTGGTTCTCAACCTTCCCAATGCTGCGACCCTTTAATACAGTTCCTCATGTTGTGGTGTATCTCGCTTTCTAAGACCATCGAAAATCTGTATTTTCTGATGGTTTTAGGTGACTGCTGTGAAAGGGTCGTTCGACCCCCAAAGGGGTTGTGTCCCACAGGTTGAAAACCATTGTCTTATGGGTACAGGCTGCCTTACCTTTAGCTAAAAGGACCATCAAACTCTACCCTTTAAAGCACAGTCGCTTTAAATGAAAGGAGACAAAGACTTCTGTGTCAAATGTTGTGCATGATTGGGTTGGCTTTTGTTTTCAACTCTGCACCTTCCTCTGCCTCCTTTTGAAGGGCCACTTTTTCCAGAGTTTCTTGCTAAGGATAATATACTTTATGAATTTCTGCAACAAGAAGAGATAAGTTTATATTCCACAATTAAACAATAATACTTCAGGCGTAGCTAATTCTGCATCCAGAAATTCAAGCTAAAGTCTTTGTATGAATGACTTATGTACAGTTCATTCTGAATTTGGTGGTCATTGTAAGAAAAGATTTGTCACACGTGGAGTTTAAATAACTCCTTTGGTCATTGAAAACTTGTTCAGAAATACTTGTTTTTTGTGGATTAATCAGACATATCCACTTATGCGCTTTTGTGGATTAATCAGGCATATCCACACATCCCTTCAACCAATTCGCTTCCACAGAGAGGGACTTCTCTGGGTGCCGTCCACTAGGCTATACCAGCGGGCGACGCCCAGGGGAAGGGCCTTCTCTGTGGCGGGCCCAGCTCTATGGAACGACCTACCCCCCCCGAGCTTAGAACAACCCAGGACCTCCGTACCTTCCGTCAAAAGCTCAAGACCCATCTCTTTCAGCAGGCCGGCCTGGCCTAACTTACCTCCAGCCTTTTTAGTCGGAATATATAAATTGTTTTAATTGGCCTTTTAAGGGGTTTAGTTTTTAGGATTTTAGGTTTTTTAGCGCAGGGATAAATTGTTTAATCTGATTTTATATATTTATTGTGTATTTATGTTTGTACATTTTTTAATTCCCCTGTGCACCGCCCCGAGTCCCTTCGGGGAGAGGGAGCGGTCTATAAATTAAATTTATTATTATTATTATTATTATTATTATTATTATTATTATTATTATTATTATTATTATTATTATTACTACTACTACTACTACTACTACTACTACTACTACTACTACTACTTTGGGCTTATTTGTAGAGTCAGAAGAGCATGTATTGTTCAAATATGAAATTAGATATTTTCCTAGAAATCTGAATCTGACAGTTATCACATTCGTGTTTTTTTCTACATAGTGCATACCCTGCTCTGCTTCTAGGCATTGGCACTTTTTTATTCTTCCTTTGCAGGCGTTTTGGTACAAAATGCACAGCATGCCAACAGGGAATCCCACCCACCCAGGTAGTCAGAAAAGCCCAGGATTTCGTCTATCATCTGCACTGTTTTGCCTGCATTATCTGCAACCGCCAACTTGCCACAGGGGATGAGTTTTATCTCATGGAAGATGGGCGCCTAGTCTGCAAGGAAGATTATGAAACAGCCAAACAGAACGGTAGGCTTGAACAATGCATACTGGCCTTGATAAAATGGGACAGATTTTATGATCATGGTGTCTCCTCTCCTATTCAGGTTGGTGAAGGCCTGCTTACAGAGGTCAATGGGAGTTACCTCTGGTGCAAATTACGTGAAAGAGGACAGAATTGAATCACTTTTATGTTCAGACCATTCATAGACCATCAGTGATTAAATTAGGTATATGTTAGAAACAGGCTAGAGAATGTTTTGTAGTTGTGGAGACAATAAGATTGTGTAAACAAATGGGAACTGAGAATAATAATAATAATAAGGGAACTTTACACCATTTCATTACAACTGTGGTTGGTTTTATGAGTGGTCACATAACTACCTTAACAAGTGAATGAGAGAGAGGGAATGAAGAGATTTGCAACTCTTGTTACATCTTTGTACTTTGGATGACTTGTTTGAATTGGAAAACAAAACAATGCAACATAGATTTTCCTGCACCACCTAGGAATATCAGTATCCATCACTTCCAGTATTGTATTCTTGCTGATTGCAGTTGTGATGCTGGGTGGCGGGGAGGGGGAGAGGGGGTCCAGCCAACTGCAATATTTTTGTGACCTAGAATATGGCATGCAACTGTTGGCTCTGATTCTTTCTGCCCCAAGTCCTGATTACACATTGAGCCTAGTACACTATATTGAAGATCTGGATTGGTCTCATTTGTTGTTTTAGCCTTTCCCCTTTTTTACTCCTAAAATTATGTGCACAGAAAGCTTTTTTTTGCCAGTGATAACCAGTGGCATTCTGGGAAATGTTTCAGAACTGGCTCTGGTGGCTCCATTGCTGCTCTGATGCCACTAGGTGTAGAATAACAGATTGGCACACTAAGGTGTAGTGACTGAGCCCTGCTTTGGACTGACTTGCAAAATTCCAGAAAATAGAAACAAATTGTTCTCATAAGCCAGTGCAATCCCTCAATATAACATTAGGCGAAATGAACTAGATATGTTAAAATTGAAATCATCCTATCAGAATGGATGCTTCATGTAGAAATTTTTTCCCCTATAGTTCAACTTTTTTTGTGTAGCATCCCAAACACCTCCATCCTTTTCTACTCGTTCACAATTGTGTATATCAGAGGGTTGGAAGTAAGGGAAATGTTTATTTTTATTTATTAGAATGAGCCACAAGAAGTTGGTCTTTGCATATTTGTCATCTCGGTAGATTCCAAGCTGCTGTACATAAAATAAGATCAAGAGCTGAAAGTAATCCCAGTCACAGCTCTCTTGAAAGTTGCATTCTTGCACTTTAGCTTATCTGGCCTTTCACCCAGAAAGACTCCCATTTTTCAGTATAGGGTCTAACATGCCGATATTTACTATAGGTAAAAAAAACAACAACAGAACCGAGGCTGGGTTCAAGGAAGCCAGACAGAAAAAGGCTATAGATCACCAACGCTAATGAATCCACAGAGACTGCCCAACAGTGCCTGACTGAAATTAAAACTGAACTGGTCTTTAATGGATTTCATGTTGACAAGCCCTGACTTCTCATTAATTAAGAACTCTATTTTGACCTAATCAATTTGGCTAGGGTGATGCAATGCCTTCCCCTTGCAAAGGAGATTGGTGGAGAGGGAGGCTAAGAGATCATGGATTGAATGTTGCTCAATTTCTATTATAGGCTCTGGGTAATCAATGACTTCAGTACGATATAGTTTTGCAACCCACAGAGCTTGGGGAGGGGGAAGAGGAGCGGGAGAGGAGAACTATCAGCATATAGGTTAAAGTCCATTGCTAACCACTATAGAAGGAGAATAGATTCTACTGCCATATAATAAGACGTATGCTATCAATATGTGGGAAAATATAATGTTTTGTGTTTTATATAAAATATATATTTTATATTTTAGCATTTTGCTAATTAGAGGGGTGTATATACGGAGGCTTGCTTCAAGGAAAAGAATTCTACTAGAAGAAAGGCAGCTAAGTCTGAGACTCATTGTAAGAATTCATAAAAATCTATATTCTATATCTTTCAGCTTGGCGATTTTAGCTCCAGGATATATTTATTGTGGATGGAAATTGTTACCTCTCAATGAAAGTGCACTAATAATTTTCTTATAGTTAGCAGGACCTAAGGGAGAATTAAAATGGTGCATTTAGATTAATTGCCCAAAGTTACTACAGTTTTAAGATTGTAGGTTTAATTGCAGATTAGTTACATTATACCTAGTCAAAATGTTACTATAATTACCAAAGCTGAGCAGTCTTATTTATGCCCCTTTATTGAAGAGCATAGGTTTATGAGTACCCCATCAAAATGTAAAACTAATTCATAGTAGTAAGACAGGAACTCTGGTATAAAAAGACAAGAGTGACTTCAAATATCAGAATAATCACATTTGCCTTTCTTAAAATTAAGTTGGATACTTGTTCCAAGTTCAGTCCCTTTGTGTTGCTGGGTGGATTGGAAACGAATGGAAAACCCCCAAATTAATGTATTTTCCTATGTAGAAAATACAGGGACATTAAAATTGCAAAGAAATAGATGTGCAGAAGCTATAAACGAAGTAATTGACATTACTGTGGCGAAAAAAAGGAATTGGAATGGAATAAAATATTGAGGGTACAGTGATCCCTCGTTTTTCGCAGCTTCATGTTTCGCGGCTTCAGTGCTTCGCGGGTTTTTCAAAAATACAGAAAAAAAATGCATCGGTAGGAGGCAAGCGTCCCCTAGTGCTTGCTTTAAACAATGTCCACCAACTCAAGTTTCCGGTGCGAATCCTACTTTGCGGTTTTTCAGTTTTCGCGGAAGGTTCCGGTCCCCATTAACCGCGAAAAACGAGGGATCACTGTACTTCAGTTATCTTATGTAAACATCAGCCTAAACAGATCTTTTCACATTTCTCTTTATTCTGTTTGGTTTTACAGGTGGTTCTCATCTAATGATCACTCTGTTTAAATTTACCACAATGCTGAACAAACGACACCTAGCACCGGTCCCTGGAGTTCTAGCTGTCATAGCATATCCACGCTTTTGTGATTGTTACATTGGCAATCATGATTGCCAATGTTCCCTGCCGGCTTTCCCCAAGCAAAGTCAATGCAGAAGCTTACAGAAAGTCAGAAGTCATTGTCCTGTGTCCTTGCTGACATGGTCCTTGCTTAATGGTGGCAACCAGGACACCTGGAACTGATGTCACTAATTCCTATCCCAATTGCCATTATTAATCAAGGACTACTTGTATTAGTTTAGTCAGTGAAACCTGATTTATTTTAGTACTATGTACTCATCAAAACTTAAGTGTACCCGTAAAAAGATGCAAATATAACTGAATGTGGTCATTCTTGTCAGCTTTCAAAACTCCCCATTCTTCTCCACATTCTACAATAACTGGAAACTGTTCCCTTGCAGATGATTCAGAAGCTGGAGCCAAGAGGCCTCGAACTACCATCACAGCAAAACAGTTGGAAACATTAAAAAATGCCTATAAAAACTCCCCCAAACCAGCCAGACATGTGCGGGAACAGCTGTCCTCCGAGACAGGATTGGACATGCGGGTTGTACAGGTGAGCACCTGACACAATATGGACTTTGTCTTCAACTCAAATGATTGGCTGGTTTGTGGTGATTCTTTTGGAGGGTTCAAAGTTACTCAAGGTGATGGAGAACACAGTCAAAATTTAAAGTCATAGCAGAATGAATGCAAAGCTAAAGGAGGTAGATGCCTAAGATGATCTGTTCAGCAATCCTTCTGAATAGAAATCTCCCTTCATCTCTAGAGAAAGCATAATAGCTAAGTCTAATTGGCAATATGGAGGAAGAAATGGAAGCCTATTATCTCATAGGCCAAAATCTCAGAATCTTAAGTTTTTAAAAGTTGATGGAGCTCTAATACTAGAACCAGATGAGCCTTTCCCACAGCTGCCCCTACTCCCTCCACAATTCAGCAAGCTTCCACCCTTCTAGCCTTTTAGAAGGCCATCAAGACCTGGCTCTTTACCGAGGCCCTGGGGTAGAGCAATGGAAGATTATGGATGGCTGTTGGGGCCTCCTTGGAGATGATTGAAGTGCCATCTTTTTTTTAACTGCTTCTTGGTCTCAGTTTTTTTATGGTTTTATTGCCTAGAGTTGTGTTTTTAATGGACAGCCATAGAACTCTTTTAAATCAATCAATCCTACGCACATAGTTTCCTTTAACAATTGTGTCAGCTTTCTGCAGGAGAGTTTAATACCCGAGTGGGAAAATAGTAAATTCTCTTTTCTATAGAATTCTGCAGATGTTTTCATCTTCTATCTGTTTGGTGTCTATTCCAAATAAGTACTATTAGTAAAAGTACAGAGTGTCTTACTATTCAGGCCTGTAGTTCGGAATCTATAATTCCCATCTACTTTAGCTAAATTTTCAATAAGAGGTCACACTGTTGCATTGTATACTTTGTTTCTGAATATTGTTTCTCCTACTATAATTCTGATTTTCTAAACTCATTTCTGGGCTCTTTTGCTCTGAGGTCTACTGTTGGAACTTTGTCCTCTTTCTATAACCTCTTGCTAGGAAGGACAGCTTTGCAAGGCTTCTGATTGCAGAAGTCAGAGCAGTATTGGGGACAAAGAGTAGAGTGTTATAGTCATCCCTTGACTGTCCTCCTCCCCCCAACTGCCCAATGTTAGCAGTGGCAGCTATAGATGCTGACCTTCCCCACTTCTTAGTGCAGTTAAAAGGGACCGATAAAACTTTGCTGCACATCTTGAAGCATATGCAAAAGCACACAATGGTACTGGGGTGGGGGGAGCAGAGCAATCTGGAAAATTAGGGTGGGAAAAGCATGTGAGTCAGTAAGCTCTCCTTCGGCTGGACTTTCCAATCGCTTCACCTCACCGCGGGGAGGCGGAACCGGACACTCCTAGATGGTTCCGCCCCAGGCTTCTAATGGACCCGGAAAGGTTCCAGAGGGAGCTTGGGCCAATTCCTGTGACCCTGCCCCGCGACTCGACTGAGGACCTAGTGGCCGCATGGTTAAGTGCGGCCACGGGGGCCTTGGACCGAGTTGCGCCCTTGCGGCCTCTCTTGCGGCGACGAATCACCCGGGCTCCTTGGTTCACTGAGGAGCTCCGGGCGATGAAACGCCACAAGAGACGCCTAGAGAGCAGATGGAGATCTTCTCGCTCCGAAGCCGACCGAACACTAGTGAGAACCCATATTAGGGCTTATTTAGTGGCGATAAGAGTGGCCAAACGGGAGTATTGTGCCACCCTTATTGCATCCGCAGATAACCGCCCTGCCGCCCTGTTTGGGGTGACCCGCTCCCTCCTTCACCAGAGGCCGCGGGAAGCCCCTCTGCAAGGGCGAGCAGAGGAATTTGGGATTTATCTGCAGGAGAAAATCACTCGGATTCGGAATGAGCTACCCTCCATCGACAGTGGTCCTGTGGGACTGTCCGAGGCTAGTCTTGAGGCTCCTTCTTGGGAGGAGTTTGACTTTGTTACCACCGAGGATATGGACAGGTTGTCAAGGAGGCTTAGGGCGACCACATGTTTATTGGACCCGTGTCCCTCCTGGCTTGTACTGGCATCCTGGGAGACGACACGAGGCTGGCTCCAGGGCATTGTCAACGCATCTTTGAGTGAGGGGTCCTTACCTGCCGTCTTGAAAGAGGCGGTAGTGAGGCCCCTCCTCAAGAAGCCGTCCCTGGACCCAGCTTTACTAGAGAACTATCGTCCGGTCTCCAACCTTCACTTTTTAGTGAAGGTTGTCGAGAGTGTGGTAGCCCAACAGTTTCCGCGACACCTGGAGGAAGTTGATTATCTAGACCCGCGCCAGTCCGGCTTCCGGCCCGGTCACAGTACCGAGACGGCATTGGTCGCGTTGGTTGATGATCTCTGGAGGGCGCGGGATAGAGGGTATTCCTCTATCCTAGTCCTATTAGACCTCTCGGCAGCTTTTGATACCATCGACCATGGTATCCTATTGCACCGACTGGGGGGGGTTGGGGCTGGGAGGCACCGTTCTGCGGTGGTTCTCGTCCTACCTCTCTGGTCGGTCGCAATATGTGTTGACGGGAGGGCAGAGGTCGACCTCGAGGCCTCTCCTATGTGGGGTTCCTCAGGGGTCGGTCCTCTCGCCCCTCCTTTTCAACACATATATGAAGCCGCTGGGTGAGATCATCCGTGGTTTTGGGGTGGAGTACCACCTGTACGCTGATGACACTCAGTTGTACATATCCACCCCAAACCACCCCAACGATGCCGCCGAAGTGCTGTCCCGGTGTCTGGAAGCCGTACGGATCTGGATGGGTGGTAACAAACTCAAACTCAACCCTGCCAAGACTGAGTGGCTGTGGTTTCCGGCACCCCGGTTCAGCCAGATCACTCCAACTCTGGCCATTGGGGGCAAAACACTGGCCCCCGTGGAGAGGGCGCGCAATTTGGGTGTCCTCCTGGATTCCCGGCTGTCCATGGAGGACCATGTGGCAGCCGTGGCCAGGGGGGCGTTCCATCAGGTTCGCCTGATGCGCCAATTGCGCCCCTAACTGGACCGGGCTGCCCTACGCACAGTCACTCAAGCACTCGTGACGTCCCGACTCGACTACTGTAATACTCTCTACATGGGGCTTCCCTTGAGGTGCACTCGAAAGCTACAGCTAGTCCAAAACGCAGCCGCGCGGGTGATTATGGGAGCCACTAGATGCTCCCACATAACACCGATCCTGCGCGAGCTGCATTGGCTTCCTGTGGCCTTTCGAGTGCGCTTCAAGGTTTTGACTACCATCTTTAAAGCGCTCCATGGCTCGGGGCCTAGTTATATGCGAGACCACCTCCTGCCCCATACATCCCTCAGACCAATCCGCTCCCACAGAGAGGGCCTCCTCAGGGTACCGTCGGCCGGACAATGCCGACTGGCGACACCCAGGGGAAGAGCCTTCTCTGTGGCGGGGCCAGCCCTTTGGAATGACCTACCCCCTGAATTACGTACCATCACCGACCTCCGCCTCTTCCGCCAATGTCTTAAGACATATCTGTTTCAACAAGCCGGCCTAGCCTAACCTCCCTTGGGGACTTAAGATAGTTTTAAATTGGGTTTTAAAATTTGGTTTTAGCGCAGGATGGGGTTATTTAATAGTTTTTTTAATTATATTTATTGTATTTTTGTATGTTTTTTTAAATTTCCTGTGCGCCGCCCTGGGTCCTCTGTGGAGAAGGGCGGGGTATAAATTTAAATAAATAAATAAATAAATAAATAAATAAATAAATAAATAAATAAATAAATAAATAAATAAATAAATAAATAAATAAATAAATAAATAAATAAATAAATAAATAAATAAATAAATAAATAATAAGCACATGCTCAGTGCAGAAGATGAGGAAACTGAGGAGCCTCCAATTGTCCCTGGGTGCAATTGACACAACATAGATGTGGAATGCCAGGCACACACACACACATTGTTATTGTACATCAGTCAGGACTTTGGATAATGATGTGCTTATGATGTAGGGTTAAATCAGAAGTGCTTCTCTTCATTTCAGTTCCTTGGACTTGTCTTGAAACTCCTTAATTATGGGTGATATCTAATATTGAACAAGTTAAGATCTTCAAATGTAAGCAGGTTCCCCCCACCAAAAGTCCACAATAGGAAACTTTGAACCATCTACATTTGTGCTGTGTCATATTCTAGATATTGTAGGTATTAGATATTCATTATTAACACATCTGCCATATGTCTTAGCCTAAGTTTGTTTTTGTTTTTGCAGTTGGTGTCATTTCATTACTACCAGTAGAATTTAGGGAAGCTGATAGTTTATAACTGGGGTACCTGAGGGCAAGTACCAAGGTCCACACAATCACCCTGTAGGAGGAACAGGGCTTTTCTCTCCCAGATGAGATCGTGTCTGTCCATCTTCTGGATGATGAAAGAGTTCTTTTCAATGTCTCTCAGGTGGTGGGACTGAAAATAGTCTTGTTCTCACCGCTTTTTCCACCATGATTACAGGTCTGGTTTCAAAACAGAAGAGCCAAAGAGAAGCGACTGAAGAAAGATGCTGGGCGACATCGTTGGGGCCAATTCTACAAGAGTGTTAAGAGGAACAGAGGCACCAAGCACGAGAAAGAGAGCTCTGCAGAGGACTGCGGAGTCAGTGACAGTGAGCTGAGCTTCAGAGGTAGGCAGGAAGCACAATAAAGGAAAGGTTGAGGCAAATTAAGATTAGAGCACCTATTTATGTTGACAAATGTCCTAGATTAGGAGTGGGCTGTTTATGCTTTTCTCAGTAAGATCTGCAGATCCTTGGGAAATGCTGACAATCCTCTGCCTTGTTATTTGACACCCAGAAATCAGTATTTTTTGCACGAAGAACAAAAATCTAAATTGGTGGTTTTAAAAATTAAACTGTGGTCTATCTTCTGATTCAGTGCATTTTGTCACCAAATTGATTGCCCCTTTCTTATTTAAATTTCTGAGGCACCCTGTTCATTTTTATTTGCTTTATTTGTTAGATAACCAGGTTAAATCCCTCCTTTTAAAAGTAGCAAATTTCTGATGGATTACGTGCATGCTTCACCCACAAATGGCTGTCAACAATCACTGATACTAGGAGTTAAGTTTGTTTTCCTATTGATGTAGAAGCCTGAAAAAAATGGGTTGTTTCAATAAATAGCAGAGTGGGGCTGTGCTCAACCAAGGCCCAGAACACGTTTTCTCTGATCCCTCATTAGTTTTTAAAGTTATCTTCCCATAGTCACTTCATGCTTCTCCTCATGACTGAGGAATTTATGTCTATGCATCTGTCTAAAGACTGTGCAAGGTGCAGTGAACTAGATGAGCTTGCGCACTTCATGAACTTAGAAACAAAAAAGAATTTCAATGTCACTCTTGCAGCCACCATCTTGATCTTTTTGACCATACACTGTGAAAACCTGCAATAAAACTTGGAGTACAAAATGTTCCCATTTAAGGAGCCAGCCAATCAGGCTTCTTGCTGCCTTATTCTACTTTCCCGTATTTCCCCCCCCAAAGGATTTACTTTCCTTTTTCCAATTCCACAATTTCTGGTCATGCTCAATCTTTAATAAATCCAAATGGGAGGTGCCTACAGTATGAGTGACTATGAACAGAGGTGTTTTTCTTTATAAGCATATGGTTTATTTAGTATATACACTGGTCTATATTGTATTTATTGCACTTAAAAGAATGCAGGTGGCAATTTTTCAATCAGGAGCAAATTTGATTGCCTTTAAATTGGTTCACAGTTGACTTCAGTATAGATTTTGATCCAGGAGATCTTATCTGGGGAGTTTTATTATTATTTATTGCATGTCACATTCATATTTCATCATATTTCAGTTAAAAAAACACAAGAGATAATAATATAAAATATTATAAACATTTGTCTAGATTACAGATACAATTTTTGCTTCATTTGCTGCAGCCAGGAAATCTACAAAGTCTCCATGATGGGATCCATTCTGGCACTGTTGTCACGATACGTGACAGATATAGTTTGTTTTTCGGCCTCACAGTCACAATTTGTTGGTGGTATTTTGCC
Source organism: Rhabdophis nuchalis (assembly GCA_039707465.1). Classification (NCBI taxonomy): domain Eukaryota; kingdom Metazoa; phylum Chordata; class Lepidosauria; order Squamata; family Natricidae; genus Rhabdophis; species Rhabdophis nuchalis. The sequence goes on along the minus strand of CM077644.1, from coordinate 114,358,460 downwards.
TCAGTTATAGAGAGCATCAACACATCTACCATGGCCATTGTGAATTCAGTTCAGTGTTGTCCAATTGGCACAGGACTGGTCAAAGCCAGTGCAAGGCAAACCTTGACATTGTGACGGGTAAAATGCTGTTTCCACATTGTATGTGTGTCAAAATCGTATTCTATAAGTACTTTAGCAGTAGAAATGGCTAGATGCCTGGTATTACAAGTAATGAGGTATTATAAATAAAGGTATTATAAATAAATAAATAATGTTTTTGTGGGGGGGGGGGAAATAACAATCCTGCATGGAAAAATGCAAATTATTTTTTCAAACCTTACTGGATTTTGTTTTGTATTATGCCAAATCAGCATGGCTGATAATGAGGAACGATATGAGATGTAATCTTGCAATAGTTATCCCTGACTTAAAGGTATTTTTCAGTTTTTGATCAGAGTGTACCAGACAGACTTTTTTTCCATATTAAAATGTTGTTTCTTGCTTTTCAGAAGACCAAATCCTCTCAGAGCTGGGCCACAATAGGATATACAGCAACGGTGGTGAGATGGCTGGTGGACAACTACTGAATGGTGCTTTCTCTCTGGATGGGACAGGACAATCCTATCAGGACTTGAGGGATGGAAGTCCTTATGGAATCCCACAATCTCCAGCTTCCATATCATCTCTTCCATCGCATACTCCATTGCTAAATGGTTTGGAATACACAATGGACAATAATTTAGGAATAATAGCACATGGAGGGCAGGGGGTGAGCCAGACACTCAGAGCTATGGCTGGAGGCCCAACCTCCGATATTTCCACTGGAAGCAGCGTTGGTTATCCAGACTTTCCAACAAGTCCTGCCTCCTGGCTTGATGAAATGGACCATCCTCCTTTTTAAAGTATTCTGCTTCCTTCAGATTTGCCATACCTGTTCTTTTGGCCTGAAAACGTGCTAAGCCACCCCTAATAAGGGACAACAATCAAACTTCCAAGAAAGAACATTTCCATTATTTTAGAAGGGGAATCCACAATTTGTTTTCTGTAAAGGTGAAAGAAAATATGATAATATAATGTATAAATACATATATATATATATTTTATTTGCTTTGTATTTGAAAGAGGGGAATGATAGGAGGAGCTGCTTCTGAATACAGCACACTGTTGTGTTTAGTCTTTGTATGATGTTAGTGGTGCCAGCTAAAACAAGGACAAATTCACTGACTCTTCATGGGGCTCGGCTGCCCAGTTGGATCCTAGCACATGTTGAAATGACTAAACTGATTTTTGCTCCTTGACCATCCTACGTCTTCTCACAGGCGGCATGGCCTTTGTTCTTTATTTGCTTGACTCTAACCAGCCAAGCAACAGAAATCAATGCAATATTTCCAACTTCTGAATGGATAGAACGTTGCTAAGCAGTTTCAGTTTTTACCCTTCCCACTTTTCTTTCTGTCTGCAATTTCTTTTCTATATTATGCCTTATTAAGGAGACATGGTAAGGCAGCTCAGAGGTGCCCTTGTTTCTTACCTACACCACAGCCTTTGAGCATCTGTTATTTCCTCTCAAGTGGGTCACGGGATCTTTTGCTGATGCCTTCTTCCGGTTGACATCCAGCTACAAGGAAGAAATGACAATCCCCAAAGCAAGAGCTGCTGATTCTTTAGTTTTCAACCCCTGTATGGTTGTTATTCCTTCTAAAGTTGTTTTTGTCACTCAGTTAAGTGAATACAACACCAAAGCCCCCTCCTCAATCTTAGTAAACAGAGGGATTATAACTACGCTCCTGATTGGGTATAGCAGGAATCAGGGATCCCAAAGCAAGCTCCCCTTTCTGGGCAACCACTCAATTGTCGTTCAGGAAGAATGCAACTACAACAAAAAAGAACACAGACCTGCAGCTGGTAGGAATGTGCCAGGGGTTTAAAACACAACAAAAGGATAATTACAGGCATTTTACACCCTTCTGCTACTTTTAGGTGTCAGTTCATGGTACAGAAACCCTTTCAAATTATGAACTCTATACCAGTTAAGCACAAGGTGTATTTTCTTCTGAACAAAAAAATGAAATATTATTTACTTTGCATGACATTAATTTCCATAGTAGTTTAACAATGCCTGTAATCCAGCATGAAGTCCAATGCTGGGTTGTTGTTGTTTTTTAGCATATGTAATACAATGGCATTCTCCTAAGCCCTTGATGGCAAACCTATGGCACATGCACTCTGTGGGCAGGTGCGCCATCGCCAGCTGCTCTTCTAGTGCACGCTGGCCACCTGGTTTTCAGGTTTCCAGTGCTCCAGTATGCGCAAAGACCAGCTGGCCAGCACGCATGCACGTGCCAGAAACCAGAATACCAAGTGGCAGGGGCGTGCATGCGCACTGGCCAGCTGGTCTTCAAGTTTCTGGGATGTGGTTTGGGCATTCGGTGCCAAAAAAGTTTGGCATCACTGCCCTAAGCAATTTATAACCTCATTACTTATACTGTTGTAGCAATCCACAAGTTTTCTTGTAAAGAAGGGGAACCAATTTGAGTAACCTTTTTTTAGGAGATTAAGATCATGCTAACGGCCTTCACAAATAAAAGTTTTATCATGTAGGTAAAATATGAAAGAGAAAGAAAAAATATCACGACAATCATTTGAAGCAAGACATTAACCAGAATAGATAGCTGCTGGGGAGCTTTTCAGAGATGAGTTGAGATCAGGAGACACAGAAGCTCACATATACATAAAGTTTGAGGCAGTTTTGTGCCTGGAGTGCAAGTATCTTGGAAGTGCTTTCTGAAACTCTAAATTTTGTTTTGCTCTGAGGTCTTATATAAGCTAATTAGAACTTACAAACACTTTGCAGTGAGTATTATGACCTTGTATTCACTGAGTAACATGAGCAAGGTGACACAGGTATAACTAGAGAATTAAATAACTTGTTCATGCATTCCTTGCTGATTTGCATGCATGAGCCAAATTTCCCCAAGGAACCATTGAGTTCCTATTACGTCAAGCACAATGCTTTTCAGTGGCAGCTTATCTTACACAGATAAAACAGAGCCAGTGTTGATCTGTGTGTGTATAAGCCCCCAACTTTCTGTTTTCTGAGGTTTTGTCTCCAACTGAATATTAAGTAGCTAGAAAGAATTTTATACAAAATATTTTTGTGGATATAGAGCTAATTTTGAAAGAGCCTAGAAATTGGGCAGCACACAGCAAATTATCACATTGCAGAGGTTCAAATAATGCCTATTTCTATCTTGCCATGAGTGTGTATCATTTACCCTCCCATAAAACAATTTTTGTTAACAGAAAAACAAGGTAGGAAATCACTAGTTCCCTGAAGTAAGTACATTTCAATATACCTTGTAGATAGTACAAATGTGTTTCTGGTCTATGTATTGTTCTGCATGGCTGCCATTCCAAAATCTAATCAGGTGAAGGATATATTTCTCAAAGGATCAGTTAAGATCCTTTCAGAAATAAAATGCAACTCTGTTATTCTGAAAAAATCTGCTTTCCTTTCCAGATTCTACATGGAAAGGAACAGCTGAAACTGTTTCTCCTCCCAGATTCTATGTTAGGAAGCTTACAAAGTAAAATGAGACTAACGAGTTGTATTTTGCCCAAGAATATGAATCACACAGACTTAAAATAGATAATAGTCTTTTATATGATATGATTTCACATGTTCATTTCATGAACAGGAGTCTCATTTCCCATCAAAATTGAATGATTGCAGTTGGTTTAGAATCAGTCTTTGGTTTACTTCAGGGGTAGTCAACCTTTTTATACCTACCACCCACTTTTGTATCTCTATTAGTAGTAAAAGTTTCTAACTTCCCACCGGTTCCACAGTAATGGTGATTTATAAAGTAAGGAAGTCAATTAAATTAAAAAAAGGAAAGTGCTTCAGTATCGGGCAAAACCTCTACCGCCCACCATGAACTAGTAGGCGGTAGGGACCAGGTTGACTACCACTGGTTTACTTCTAGTAATGTAATCATGATAAAATAGACATCGAGGAAATGAAAGCTAATGAAGACAAGTAGGCTGTTCTATCAACAGGCTTGGCTAAAAGACCCTGCAGGGACTGTGCCCTCTCATTTTCCTCTTTCCAGGTGCAGGAGGTTCTATTGTGATAAACGTTGAAGGCTACTGTCTTATGTAAATGCAAAAGGCCCACTGTTTTGGAAACTCAGACATAGTTTGGTTGTCAAAATCCCTAAGATAAGGTGCAAGATTTGATTAAACTTCTTGAATTTAACTGATGGACAACAACAACTTTAGAGTACAAACACTTAACCTTCATATATGTAGGTATTAATCCAAAAGAAACAAGTGACTGTGCTTTGCTGCCTACCCCATAGACCAGCCAACTTAATCATTGTCCTGAATATATTCATATTCCCAATATCTTCCTTTTAAGGTTCCAGGACTACTTTTCCCCTCCTGTCATTTACTATGACTCATATACCGAGACTGATGCAACTTAATTCCTAAAGAGCTTGTATTTTTCAAGAGGAAAAGCAATTATTTCGGTAACACAACTCTTTCATCGAGATCAATCTGTTATACCCATGTTGGAATACTGTCTGAAGAATTTAAAATAGGTACAAGCAGCTTTTCCACGACCTCTTACTTTGAACGTTTAAAATGTGAAAATATTTAATATAATGCTTTTTTTCAGTTATTGACAAACCACCACAAGCACATTATCAACAGAAGAAAATCCTAGAAAAAAATATATCAGTGTGAAATTCACCTGTCAGACTTTATTCGCACCAAGGCAAAGGAGATGGCCATCTTCAGCTCATGGATGGATGGATATTTCCAGATTGCAGAGGTTTTGCATGGCATATATGGTTAACATCCTTAAAAAAGTTAAAGGAATAAAAAAAACACATGATTTTTCCAAAAGTTAAGCCCTTTTCAGTTATTTTTTGTTTTCTGCAATAAAGCTGCAATCTATTCTCATTTTCTTGAGAGTAAGTCCCTTTGAGACTCAATGGGATTTCGTTTTGGGGGAAAAAACTTTTTTAGAGTTGAATCATGACATCTCCCATCAAAATATTATATCAATGTTTTCTATTGTCCACATTACTGTACATCACCCTAGTACAGCTTCAACCTATGAATTTTTTTTTAAAATAAATGTGAACATTTCACCAGCATTCCCAATTTCCATTATCCAAATCCCAACCCTCTGATGCATTGTCTTTAGCCGTTTGTAATTAAAAAAACAACAACCCACAAATGAATGGTTAACCCTGCAGTAAAAATAAACTGAGGAAGGGTTATTGCTCAGCGAACATGTTCCTGCTTGAAAGGCAAAAGTTTAAAGGTCACCCCACAGCAGAATCCTGGAGAGATACCTAAGGATAGTATTGAGCCCAGCAGAATGTTTGACCTGTCTTGGGTAAGAGCTGTGCCCAAAACAATGCCCTTTTGTGGGAAATGAAACTTTAGCAGGTCTTAATGGAGATGTGCCCTTAAATGCATTACAACTATTTCTAAAGGAAAAATACACTTCTTGGAGATGCCAGAAGTAATTTGGGAAATTTAATAGATCAATCAATTCCAGAACCAGGAGCAGCAAATTATTTTTCCAGCATAGAGCACTTGCATAAGATCTAGAGCCAATATTATTGCCATCAGTCTAAAATGCTTTAAAATACTCAGACTCTGCTTTTCTCTATCACAGAGGAGGGGCTTTTAAAAAACGGAAAGTTTACTTGAAAAATACAGTGTTGTCTGCTGAAATCTATGCTAGCTAGCAGGATTCAGATTTCAGGAGTTTTATTTGGAAGAGGATGACAGTTTCTTAATATAAATATTGGAGGGGAGGGGTTAATTCTAAGAGAGAATTGTTCACTAACATATTCTTTCATTTGGAAAACCCCACCTCTCTTTCTTGGTTCTTTGCCACTGTAATTGCATGAGGTTCTAGGTTCCTGGGATTAGCATAAAATGGCTTGGATGGATGCACATGCAACCCAATAAGCTGTCCATCCTTACTGTAGGAGGTCATCTGCTCTTTACTGAGGGATCTGATGCAGCAAAGGATGAGCAATTTATCACAGGTGTAAGAATGACGAACTTTGAATAGTGGTTTGCTTCTGCATGCATCTTGTTTTCAGTTCTTTGTAAAATTCCTAGAAAAGTAAATAAAGAGCTTTTGGACATAATGTGCACTAAGGCTGATAAGACAGTTAGATGAAGACGTGTATCCTTTTGTTAGGTATAATTTATTGCTTTCATCTTTAATATCATAGAAGATGCCTGCATTAGACTTTGCTTTAAATCACCCCCATCCAAGCCAGCAATATGTTGAAGTACGATACCACACTTTGTCATCTTCAACATGCACTGTAATTGGGTGTGCTGGCTGTGGATGATGGGAGGAACATTCCAACACATCTAGAGGAAAATGCCCAACCAATTGGTTTATTTGCAGCCAAGTATATTAATCTATTAGGCAGAATTTATTGTAAGATGAACACTTTTGTACACATTAAGTCATCATGTTATCTTGGTTTCTGTATATCTTACATAAAACTCAATGACTAATAAACTACCTGTTGTTAGGTTTCTAAACCTGACTGTGTTTTAGGCACTCTAGAAGTGCCGATATCTCTGGCTAGAGTTTACCTGAAAATAGAGAAGACATGCTTTGCATATCCACGACTAAGCATAAATTATAAATGTTTTGCCCCTAAAGGCCAATAAAATTTAAAGCCTTTTAAAAGGATTTAAAAACATCATTTCACTTTAGCACAGACTATATCATCTGCCCCAAACTGATCTGAAATAGAATCGTAGATTTCCCCCCCCCCCCTTCCTACCAAGAGGATCAAATTGATCACTGCATTTTACCACCCATGTTCATTTAATATTTCTCGAGACAATAGTTTTATCTGAGTTTACAGAACACTGCCTTTTATATAATATAATATAAGGCAAGACTCTTCTAGGGGTTTTACATATACCTGAACTCTAAAGCAGCTTATAAAACGATGCAAGGGTAACGGCATGACTCTCCTGGTTTAACTTACTGCACTTTAATACTTGGAAACCGTGATCTGAGAACAAATTCAGCTTGGTGGAACTCGCTCTATTTTGTCCTCCTCTCGCAGAGCTCTGATAATGATGGCCGAACTTCAAGTTGAAAAAGATAAGCACACTATTAGTTGTCTCCCACCTGTCTCTGGTTCTAGGATTTTTCAGTTGTCTTTTTAAAAGGCCGAGAGCATTTGCTGCAAAAAGTAATAAATAAAACGTAAAAAGTGAAAATGGAGTAAATTATGTTGAGCTCATTCGCTGGACAGAGGAGGTTTTCTCTGCATCTGAAGTAGAGCATGGGTGGTATGTTCAGAGGCATCTTGAACTCATCTGATTTCCCATCCATTGCTCTGCTGCGTTGATCTGTCAGCACAGGTCCCTGGGCCCAAAGTGGAAATTTACAAATTTAACTCAATGTGAAACTACCTTTTGGTTGGCTGTTTCAAGCTCGGAGAGCTTCAGAGCAAGCCTGCTACATTTCTTACAGCTCTTTCCTCTACTGCGCTCTTTCCCAGTGTAACCATCTCCTTGTGTTGACAAATTTTGTACAGTTCTAAGGTGACATTTTTGAGAGAAAGAAACGTATTTATTGCCATGTGTCTTTGGATAAAAAAAAAACCCAACAAGTTTCTTGGTATTTGCCTTCTGTCTGCTGGCATGATGTGTATGTAAAACAACAGCAACAACAAAAGTTCTATGTAAAATAAATATGAAATGGCCTCCAGGGTTCATGTGCCTTTTTCTGACTTGCATTAAACATTCATTTTAAAGCAGAGAAAGAAGAAGAAGGAAAAAACCCCCACACACAAACACAATATCTGAAATACAAAAGCTCAGCAAAATACCTTTCTGTTATCAAATGGTTGCCAAGATTTTTAAGTCTAGCTATACAACACAAACTCTAAATACCGCTCTACAATATGAAGCTGGAGACTATAACAGTTTTGAAAAACAAAACTTCATTTGAGTGCTGGTTGGGCGCTCTGGAGTAGGGTCATGCATTAAATTTGATTTTGAAAAAGTTTTATTGAGTTTTAACAATTTTCTGAAGGGTGGGGTAAGGGTTACAGAAACATTTTGAGAACCTTTGCGTCAGAGTCCTTGGCCCATCCCGGGCTACATAATAAAACAATAGTAAACAAATTTATCAAAAAAAAATACTATAAGATAAAGACCAGTGTATACGTATTACATATTACATTTCCAATTCTGAGATGGCAGACATGTACAAACATCCTGGTATAAAAAAGAATAGAAAGAAAAGTTAATAAGAAAAAAGAAAAGCAAGCAAAATCATTTTTTTGATCTAAGTCTTTTGGCAATTGTATCTTCTTTTTCTCCTGCTTGGTCCCCCGTGGGCGAGGCCGTGGCCCCCTCCACCCCCCCTGGATCTTCACCCAGGACAGAGGAATGTTTTTTAATAAAGGCTTCCGCCTCAGCAACTGTTTTAATTCTCACTCTTCCTCCTTCCCAGAACACCAGCATCCCTTCGGGCATCGCCCACTTGAACCAGATCCCGTGGTCAAACAATGTTTTAGATAAGAAGGAAAATTTCCTTCTCATTTCTCTGATATTTTTTGGGACCTGCTTCAAGATAGCGACAACCTTTTGTTGGTAAATTAGGGGACCCCCTCTCTGCGCCCTCAAAATTCCCTCTCTGGTTGACCTTCTGACAAATTTAATGTGAATCTCTCTGGGTACTTCATTTATCCTGGCATATGCAGAGTTTATTCTGTAGACTAGGTCAATGTCCCCCCTGATCTCATCTTTAGGTTTATGTAAATAGTCTGCTAAAATTGTGCTCATGAGTTCAGGCAAGCATTCACCAGATTCTTCAGAAATGTTCTGAAATCTTAAAAAATATGACATCCTTTCGAAGTCCATCCTAGACATATGCCCAGTTAATTCCCCCACCTCACTGTTGACATTTTAAGCCCTCCCTTTGCCTCAGTTAGCCCCCCTTCCAGATCTTCAGTCTTCTGTATGTTCTCCTTCACTTGATTACGAGTTTCCAGGAGTTCCTTCTTAAAGTTGTTATTTTCTTCTCTCTGCGCCTTGATTTCCTGTACCAAAGTTTGTATAACAGATTCCAGAGAAGACAATCTTTGTTCCAATCCTGCCAATTCTGATTTTTGTGCCATGGTTAACTGTTAGAGTCAATGCCACTAAAATGGCATTTTTTGGGTGGAGCCGTTGAGACAAATCAGGAGGTAAAAGTTTCAAATCAAGGTTGTAAAAAAGTTCAGGAACCAGTAGAGAAACACTTTCCCAAATCAATAGTTATAATAAAAAAAAGGCACTCTAGACAGGGAATCAATTAATCCAAAAAAAATTTTCATTAATAGCAAGAGGAAGTCCAAATTACAAGAAGATGCTGGTAGTTTTCCATAAATAAAATAGTCATTCAGGAGCGGAGAGAAGCCATCTTCCACCGCCCAAGCTGGGAGCCAGTCGGAAAAAGTAACAAAGAAATAAGTTGTAACAAGCCAATCGAACTTAGAAACATTGTTGCAAGCCGCAGATCACTTTCACTCGCTTTCACTAAGTTCCAGGCAAACTGCATAGAGAAAAATCCGTCCCTCGCAATGAGGAACCATTTCAAAGCGCCGCTTTAAATCCGAGGGGGGGTTTAACGAAAAAAACACCCCCCTCCAAGCTTTTTAGTCCAGCGCTGCCATCGGAGATAAAATAGCAGATAAAAGCACACTCACTCTTCACCTTGCAGCCGAGCCTTGGGAGATCCTTCCGACCCGGACGTCTGGCTCACTCCAAAATTAAGCAGCTTTTCCGTTCTCCATTGGCGAAGGTGGAGACAGGCGTCTCCCCCCCACAGCCAGCCTTTCGTCACCTAGGCTGAAGACAAGGGTCGCTTTCCCACCGCCGTGGGAAGGGGGCGTCCCTAGCAAGCCAACCCTACGGGAGACCCCCAAGATGGGGCGTCTCGCCCCCGTGGGGGGGCAGAAAAAAGGACAAAGCGGCGGATGAGTCAAGGAGCCATCCGTCGCCGTTGGAGGGCGGAAGCGGAAGTCGGTCATGCATTAAATTTAAATTGTGTTTTGTTGTGAACACAAAGCATCAGAACTTTATATTTTATTCGTGCATGGACACATTCATATTGTAACAACAATAGATGCACAATTGCAAACCAGCAAAACTTACATATAAATGCAACCTTCAAGCGCAACATCAGCAGGTCATCAGAGCAGGCACAAAGGATAAACATACATCGAAACTCAGCAAGCCAACCCAAACCATCGGCATAACACCGCTACAAGCAATGGGTTTGGGGTTTTTTTGTTTTTTGTTTTGCATTTGAAGTCTACAGCATTAAAAACAGAAGAAGCAGAATAGCATGCACAGAAAGATACATAGGCACTCTCTGTGTACATCTTTGATTTCATTTATTTGCTCTTTTTGCAGATTATCCATAGAACGCAAAACAAACATGTAACTCAGTCCCCTGAAATTTAAATTTACCATCACAATATTATATTTCATCAGGCTTACATTTGTGAGCAATGCTTTTTCTCTTTTTGCCCAGAAAAAAATAACTTTGCAGAATTCTCAATGGCTGGCTTGGTAACTGCAGGTTTTCTTTACCACTGTATCATCCACATTACCCCATTTATGAAAGCCAGCAGCTGCAGAGATGTGGCTGCGATGGTTGGGTGGAATGTGGTTTTCTTCTTTTAACAATCATGCATCTGAAAACAAAGCTCCCATTGCAGTCTTCAGAATACTCAAAACAACACAGCTGTTGTTATTAACCAGATTTGTTTTGGAACTCATTGGCAAAAGCTCCAGAGACAGGTTTTTCTTGGGGGAGGGGGAAAATCCATGCAACGGGGCAGACTTGGCATTGGCTGGGCATGCCATGGGGCCATTCTCCCCAAAGTTGGCAAAGCCTAAAAAAAAAACCAGGTTGGGAATGAAACCCAGAATAATTTTCACTGAAGGTAAGTGTAGCTGTCAATGAAATACAGTTAAATATTTTGCATATTTAATATTTTCTCCTTTCTGCCACATTGAAAATAAAATTTGATATGAATTTTAGAGAATTCTGGAGGTAGCACCTAAGATTCAGAGTGGGAAACATACTGTATATTGTCCTATACCAGGGATGTCCAAACTTGGGAACTTTAAGACTTGTGGACTTCAACTCCCAGAATTCCCCAGCTAGCATAGCTGGCTGGGGAATTCTGGGAGTTGAAGTCCACAAGTCTTAAAGTTCCCAAGTTTGGACATCCCTGTCCTATACATATATACATACACTCTAATGTAGACAAATTCTCCAATTTCATAAATCAGGTAAGAAGTCTTACAAAATTGGCAGCAACAAATGATCCTCAAACTCACTTAAGCCTCCTGATAACTTCAGGATTCACTCATTGAGTCTGGCAGATCAAGACTCAGCCTGTGCTGACCTAGCTTGGCTTTTCACTTGCCTAAAATGTGGAGAAACATTGGCAAAATAAGGCTATTAAACAGGATATCATAAACACTTTCATTACCCATCAATGAACCGGCTGACAATTCAATGTCTCATGCAGCTGCACCACAGAAAGCAAAAACAAAACAAAAAACCCCAACATCTGTATGAAAACAGTAACTTTGCTACACCAAGACATTTTGAAGATACTGTGTACCAATAAATAATGTAAATGTTGGAATTACGCTATATGTCTACCTGTTTAAAAATATAAGAAGTGATAGAGCTTTATGTTTTGTGCAGTAATACAATCTATTGGCTGGCTTAAAGCATACTGAAACCCAGTGGCTTGTCTTTGCCTTTCATAATTCAGTATATCCAAATGTTTTCATTATGCTATTTGCTATTCATCATTTGAATAACAACATGTACACACACACCATAGCCCCACACACATATGGGAAAATCACCCATAATTAGCCAGGTATTTTAACATGCTACTCTAAAAAACCGAATTCCCAAGACTGCTTCGGTTTCACATTCTGAACAGGGACCAATTTGTGTGCCAGACCAGGAGACGAGCCATTTTTTCTTTAATATTGAAAGTTTCAGTGAGGAACAGTGCAGGCCGTAGGTCACTTTGTAAAAAAGAACTTGCTTCCTTCTTTTCGTTTGATATTTGAATGTGTTGATACTACTTATTGTAATGTACTCTTTATCCCAAGCATTAGAACTTCTGAGTTTCAGAATGGATTTATTTTGGTACCTGCCTTAATATCATTTGGAATATTTTAAAATGTCAGTTTCTTCCGCATTTGATAACAAAGGGAGACTTTTTTGCCCTCCCTCCCAAAAGCAAACTACAATATTGGACATGTTTAAAAATGGTATCTACATAATCATTTCTTTATTACTGGCAGATTTAGAAAACGGAGTTCCAAGCGGGATAATATCATCTAACCCATCCCCTCCAGAGTCAGAGAGTTATTTTCCTTCTTTCTTTTTAATTATGATCCCTGCTATGTAGACGCAGCTTGCAACGGGCAAATTTACATCCCAAAAGCGGAAAGCATTTTCTCATGTGATGAACTAGGAAGAGACATGAAGATTCCTCCTTCTCTAACGGAAGGTCATTCTGGTCAAAATACTGCTTTAGAAAGTAAAAACAAGGCTAGCGAAACATCAGATCTACCACCATCATTAAAGTTTTGCTGGCTGCCTTTTGGAAGGCATTCAGGGTTATAATAAGCCAAGGAAATGGGCCGGCTTTCATTTTAAGGAATTCTTCACTACCATCCGCCTCAGAAGCGCGAAGCGTTTGGCAGCTGAGTCAAGGTACGCTCTAAAGCTGCGAGCCTGTGCTCTTCATATACACCATGTTGGCTTTATATATTTTAATCATTTTAACATTTAATGCTTCTCAATTAAAGTGATTTCCTGCAGTAGATGCCAAGCTTAGCTTGAATATGCATTAACTGTTTTCAGAATCAGTAGTTTAAGGCACCAGAGGATTTAAACAGCAATCCAGGGGGCTGTTGGGGAAAAGGTTTGGCTGAATAAAGCAGATTATAAACAATAATATATGCCTTTTCATTTTTTTCTTTTTTTTTCTTTGGAAGAGTTCCAACCTCACAAATAGTCCTAAAGTGCTATAAACTTATCCACCCTAAGCTCTGCAAATGTACTTTGTGAAAGCCATGGGCACAGTGGCTTGCCACTCGCATCAACGCACTCATCAAGTGCTTTTTAATGCACAAGATGTCCATCAGACAGCACACCAATTGCAAAATGTATAAAATGCCAGGAAGGAGAACCTTCAGTGCAAAATAAACCAAATAAATGCAACCTGGCTTCCGGACAAGGTGGCAGATATGTCCCAGGTACCATAATCAGGTGACTGTCCTACTTTGGCATTTTTGCCAAACCGTCCATAATGTAAGACCAACCCAGATGACTGATGGCCACAGTACAGCAGTAAAAGCAGCTGCCAGCCATGCAGCAGCACTCGTACCTTTTAATATCCCTTTCATATTGCTCTGCACCAAAAACACAAATTACACAACGGCCCAGTTGTATAACAAACATTTGGCACTAGGATTCTTGAGATGAGAAAACAGCCCGGACATTTTCAGCTGGTGGGAATGAAAGATGAAATGAATATGGAACTGAACAGTCAACTGAATTGCAGAGGTGAAAAAGTGTTAAATGCCCATTTCTGCATGACGCGATACTATCTCTAAAAAAATATTGTTTCCTTTCAGTGGCGAAACATGCGCTTCTTGAAGGCAAGAAGAGTGATCAATTATATCAGGGGTCTCCAACCTTTGCAACTTTAAGTCTGAAGGACTTCAGCTCCCAGAATTCTCCAGCCAGCTTTGCTGAAGTCCTTCAGACTTAAAGTTGCAAAGGTTGGAGACCCCTGAATTATATAACCTTTAAAAAACACCAGAAAGTGAAGAATGCAATTAAATAGAGTCCATTCCTTCAAGAACAGGTGTGAGAGGAAATCCCAGGTATCCCAAAGGGAAAATTTTACAATCTTTCTTGCCACAGCTGTTAAGTGAAGCACTACCATTGTTAAGTAAGTCTAGCTTCCCCATTGGTTTTGCTTGTCAGAAAGTCACAAAAGGTGATCACGTGGCCCTGGGATACCATCAAATATGAGTCAGTTGCCAAGCACTTGAATTTTCATCAAGGGGCCATGGGGATGCTGCAATGGTCATGTCGCTTTTTTCTGTGCTGTTGTAACTTCATAACAGTCCCTAAACGAACTCTTGTATCTTGAGAAAGAGCGTTGGTACTTACCTGATACGCCTCTTCTAATAAGGGTGGAGATAGCATCCATAGTATGGGTTCAACCTATCCACACTCTGATTGGACTGAGTCTGTTTAATAATTAATTAAGCGTGGTATATAACCCCCTTACGAGTAGTCCCTCCCAGTTTATCGACGAAGGGAAAAATGACAGACTCACCGGTAATCTCCAAACTTTTTAATTAAATTCAAGGAAATATGAGCGAACTCAAACCAAAGATCGATTTCACAAGCCAGATTAACTCGGCTGGACTGAACGAGAGAAGGGATGGGCCGGATGCTATCTCCACCCTTATTAGAAGAGGCGTATCAGGTAAGTACCAACGCTCTTTCTCAATAAGGGTGGAGATAGCATCCATAGTATGGGACATACCCAAGCCAAAACGTCACTCCAAAGGGAGGGTTCGAGAGAAGTCCAGCCACTAGCGACTGGAAGTCACCGCACGCAACACTCTGCGGCCAAAGTCAGCCCCAGCCGAAGCGAACTTGTCCATCTTATACGCCCTGATGAAAGGGGAAGGAGAGGACCAGGCGGCAGCCCGACAAATCTCTTCCAGCGAAGCCTGCGTGGACCATGCTGAGGTGGTAGCTGCACTCCGCGTGGAATGGGCTGTAATGCCCTCAGGCACTACCTCCTGAGAGACCTCATAAGCCTTGCCAATACACCTCCTGACCCACCTACCAATGCAGGGAACCGAAACCTTGTGGCCAAGGGAGGACGGCAAAAAGGAAACGAACAAGGCCTTCACAGGGTTATCCGGATAGCTTTGAGTCGAAGGGCAGAGAGGGATGACGTTAAGTCTCCTCCCCTTAAAGGGACCCCTGAACAGGAGCTGTGATAATATTCTTTCATTTAAGAGTCCTGTAAATTGGCTGATGTATTAGGGATACCGGATAACTCAAGGCATAGAAAGGCTATCCTTATATGCTGGAAAGCACCGGTTCAAATCCCAGTAGAAGGAGTATGGCCAGCTGAAGAAGGCTAATAAGCCTGAAATGGATCCATCCTGGTCTCTTTATTTTCAGCCCTTAAAAATCTAACACATATCTAAAAAATTTCACACAGCAGTAATCTAATTTGGTTCTCTGTCTGGATGATCTCTAGGTTGAGTCGAAGGGCAGAGAGGGATGACGTTAAGTTCTCCTCCCCTTAAAGGGACCCCTGAACAGGAGCTGTGATAATATTCTCTCATATATATATATATTCATGGGTGTAGGTATGCTGGTATTGCTGGCTTCGGGGATTTTCCCGTGTATAAGGCATGTATATATATATATATATATATATATTCTGAGTTGGACTTAATTTTGCCACTATCGCCAAGTTTAATTTCTTTGCTATTTGTGTTCATCTTCATTTCCAGAACTCTGATTATACTTTGCTTAAACCATATGTAGCCCTCTCAAGATTGCACTATTGAAATTGATTAGCAAAATATCAAATAGCATCATGACTGACTCACCTCCAGGTTTTCCACAGGGATTAAGAAAAATAGGAAAAATATCAGGCCACAGCTGGGGGCCCCCTCCCCCATTGGCATATTATAGTGTCACTCTCACTATTGTGAGCTTTGGCACCTAAACATAATGAGGAAAAAAGTGCAGCAACTAAAAATTCTTCACTCTTGAGGTATAAGGAATAATAAAAGGCTAATGTATAAGCGAGAAGAGGAAAGGTACACCCAGAAGAAGCTTAATAGCCCAAAGTATGCACCTCTCTGAAAGCAAAGTTCCAGTGTTGCATGAAATTGCAAGGCAGAATCCATATCAGGTAGTCCTTGAATTATGACTGGTCCCCAGATATGATGGGCCCTCCAAAAATTACTTGTTTTTGAAGTTACAAAAGCTGCCCTCCCCCTCTCACCAATCATGTGGTACTTGGCACTTGGCTTACTTTTACTGATGTTTGCAGCATCCCACCGTGATGTGACCACGATTTGCAACATTTTTGCTGCTTTCTTGCATTTATCTTCAGTCTCCATAAAAAATGTTAATTGGGAAAAATTGATTCGCTCTATGATCCATGGCTTTCCCTTAACAATTGCCACAAAAATGGTCAAAAAATTGGGACCAGTCATGTGACGTGACTTACAATTGTAATTTCAGGCTCAATTACAGTTGTTAAGTCAAGGGTTACCTTTAACTCACTGGCACATTCCTGGTAAAGCAATTGGAAAGCTGCAAACAGCTGTTACCACTGTCATAAAATAGGTGTGGAGTGGGAAATAGGCAACCTGCTTGGACATTTCAAAGAAAAACTTGGGTGTTTGCTAAAATTCATTTGAAAAAATGTTGGGGAGAGAAATTACACTGTAGATATTGGTCTCTTTGGAATAATGCCCTTTCGTCCAAGTGGAAGGCAATTGCTTTTCCAACCTTGATAGAAAAGTGATCTGTCAAAGTTAAGAGACAGGAAGAAAGAATCTCTGTGCTAGACACACAAGTCTCCCTGTTAGTGAGCCAAGGTCACAGCTACCGTAGTAACATCTTTCACAATAAGAGGTGAATAAGGACAGTAACTGTGGGCAGAAAGGGCTCTGGAATTAAGCAGAGAAAATGATGGACAAAATACAGGAAGGAATCAACAGCTATATCGGCGAACAGACGAAAACCAATCCTTTACTAGTGAGGGAGGTATCACAACCACTTTAAAAATAGAAGTAGATATTTATTTAAGCTATAAGCTTATGAAAAAAGTTGCCAAGGCATGTGTAGTTAAATATAAGAATAAAATATGATGACATTGCAGAAGAACGGAGATATTCTTTGTTTCTCCTCCTACAATTCCCACCCTTTAACTTCATGAGAAGCCATTGTGGATAGTTTCTGAGCAAACCTTATGTTTCTTTGGAGGCGGAAAGGAATTCTCCAGACTGTAAGTGAAGAGAAATGTGATTCTGGAAGTATAGCTGTCTATGATGGAAGGAGAGGAGATTGGGAATTGCTTAATAAGGCTTAAAACGACACAAGGAGGGAATGAATCATGACTCTCAAGGTCATCATGGTATAATGAGGATAGAACTGGCTGAATCCTTTTGGTCTTTCCAAGATCTCCAATCAGAAAGGGAATTAGTAAAAAGATACTGTAGATGTCTGCTTCAAGCATTTTATATATAATATATGGAATTTATACTATACCTGCTGCTGACATAAAGACCCCAAGATATACATGTGGGAGGAGGGGGGAGGAATTCAATTTTAACACACCCATTGATATATGATTCCAGCCATAACTGAAGGATGCAGTCCTTTTACTAGGGCAGGGATGGCTAACCCTTTTCTCATGCATGCCAAAAGTGGTGGAAGTGCAGGGGAGTTGTGCATGGGCATGCCCACACCCATAATGCTATGGGTGCGGGCCTCCCTGCATGCATGCACGTGTGACCCTGCCCTTTTCCAGCCTCTTTTGGCACATGGTGGACCTGTTTTTCGCCCTCCCCAGGCTCCAAAGGCTTTCTAGGAGCCTGGGGAGGCCGAAAACAGTCTCCTCCGCCCTCCCGGAGGCTTCAGGCGGCTTCCCTGAAACCTCTGGAGCGTGAAAAATGGCCCAACATGCAAACTGGAAGTCTAAACAGCCGAAAATGAACGGCTGAAAAAGTTGGCTAGCATGCACATGTGCACTGGTGCTGACAAGGCAACGCCTGGTGTGCCCTAACAAATGGCTCCGAATGCCACCCGTGGCATGTGTGCCATAGGTTCGCCATCACAGTACAATATGGGCAATATGGAATGTAAGGCCTATCAGTGTCATTACCAATCTTGAACCATATGGCCAATGTAGTACAAAAATCATTGTTTAATATCAGCTTTGCCTCAAAAAACCAATGATTGTCAAATTCACCAAATTCCAGGAATTTCAGCTTATTGAGATGCTACAATGAATTAACTATGGGCAAAAGTGTCAGATGAAAAAGAACCAGAAATGAAGACATAACTGTGTCACCGATGAATTGTGTTAGCGACCAAAACCTGAAGAATTGACCTTCAGTGAGATTGTTTGTAACCTGCCACCAGTGAAGAGGCTCCTTGATGCAAGAATGACTGATGGATTTGGTGATATTTATGATATCAAATATGATGAACCATGCTTGTAAGGTATAGCTGAAGATGAGCAAAGTTGGAGCTTCCATGCAGCTCAACAATTACAGGGTATCAAAGGTCCTTACTTCTTCTGGGGGCATTTAGTGCATGACAGCCTGAAGCATACCTGGTGTGTATTGGAAAGAAGAATGTTCCCTTTGCGATAACTACTGCCCAACAATTAGGTAACTTATGCGGGAAGAACAGAAGACTTTCATAACTGATGGAGAATTCCAGATCGTAGGAGTAAGACCTGGGACATATGGCAAGAAAGTTCAGAAGAGGAGGGCATATCTTTCAGTCTGTCAACCAGGTAACAGAAGTAAATAATGGATATGAAAGAGCATGATAAAAGATGCTATGCATTAAAAAATTAACTCTTAAAGAGGCCATGGCAGGACCAAATTACAAAACATAAAATTAGTACATGGAGCAATTTATTTTGCAGAGAATAAAAAGATGATAGGGCAACTATAAATATATTTATTTGTTCGTACTTTTATTTCTTTAAAAGTACGAACAAATAAAAATATATAACATTAGGCAACCTGCAAATCAATAGATACAAACCACATCTCCTGTTGTAGGAGTAAAAGCTCCATACTGAGTAGGGTCAGCCTGAAGTAGGAAGATTTCATGAAAATAAAAATCCAACGTAGTGCTATTGAATGAACTTCCACAGGGCAGGAAAACCTGTGATCCTGTTGATGTGACTGTGATTTTTAATTTTGTAACACTGGCACTTACAAATGGAGTCTGTAAGGCTAGAGAGGCCAGGCTGCTTGAAGGAAAAGGACACAAATGTGACTCTTCTTCAGTGGGGAAAACATGGAGAGAGTTATATTAAAAATAACTTGAAATAATAACAACAATAAACAATAATTATTCAGGGTGGATGGAGATCTCAAGGGATGAAAGTGCCAATGCTATGGCTCTCAAACTCAAACTGGAAAGTTTACGATGAACGGCACCTTGCTTCTTGTGAAACACACAGAGGGCTCCCACTAGAAATTGTGTAAGCAGGACAGCGCAAGAAATTGGACGCAGCCATTCTGAAAATGCACATTTCTTCTGAGGCAGACTACAAGCTTAGGGATTATAATATTTTTTCTCCCTTTCTGTCCATGAGGTTTTAGCCATTTAGGTTGATATTTCCTCTAAAAATGTTTTAGTTACATCTATAGGGTTAAAAAAAAATCAGGATAAGATTTTGTAGTGTCCAATATAAACACATGATGCTTTTTATATAACTAGTTTGGTTTAATGGCAGGTGAAAAAAGAGAAACATTCCAGGAACATTTTTATATATCTCATATCATGCAGGAAAGTATTTTTATACCAGAAACAGAGAGTTATACACAATTAACATGCCCATCAGTTCTCATAGTTTAACAACACAGCAACTACTTAGCTAACCAGCGAATCAGTTTAGGATTAAGGAAAAAAAGTCCACTGCCCTTATTTTTAGATCTTAGAGCACCACAGTACTTCTAATTCTGAGCTCAAAAAATATAAATAATAACACTGTCACTAATGAGGGAGTTTGGGGAAAAAAAGTTTTATAAACTGGCTCATATCTTCCTTTCCCCTATCCAGCTGTTGGATCTTCCTTTCCTACAAAAGTTGTAAATAAAAAGTTAGTCCTTAAATTCACTTGGGAAAGCAAGTTCAACACTACTCGTGTGTCTAATTAGGGCTTATCCTCAAGAAGGAACACATAGGACTTCAGCTTCAGTACAATTCCTTCTTTTTTCTCCGTAGCCTCCATACATGATGAGACTCCTGTGCTGATGAAGTAGGACTTATGCTGCATCAGGCTTGTAGCGTGCAATCTACCCAACTGAACATCTCTTGCAGCTACGTCTGACACGAATAGCAGAAATCCAATATATCCTTTTTATTGGTTTTAAGACTGCAAAAAAAAAAGGGGGGGGGACTATTAAGCAAGTCACGAACTATGGCTGAGGTTATTTTTCACATGGTAGATAGTAGGTTATGCTGCGTGATTCACAGTCCACTACTTTCTTTTTGGATTTCCAAATATGTATCAATACCAAGCACTTTCATTCAACAAATTCCAATCCTTATGCATTGTGTAGGCTACTTAGTAGGAGAAGAATGGATTTATTACAGTTTTTGTTCCATTCTGAAAGCCTTGGGCTTCACTTCCTTGGCCTTTCAGTTAAGCTTTGCCAGCTGTGTGTTCCTGGAGCATAGAGGTGATTACTCTACAGTCTGTCACCTCCTCAGGCAAGTATCCTTCCGTGTCCCGAAGAGTAGCGTCGGCTCCAGATTGAAGCAACAGTTCCACAATATCGGAAAATTCACAGGTAGAAGCTAGAGGGGAGACCAGAGCAACAAGTCAGAATCAACGGTTTGCATCTGCTGAATGAAGCATATCAAAACTACACAGCCAAACAATCTAACAGCCAAGCAGAACAAGGAAGACAGCATAAGAAAGATAAATTATCCTCAAGATTGGCACTCCACATTCTACAACCACACTAAGATAGCATTCAACTTCATTAGTCGAAAACAAAGTGGCATTGCCTTGCATCACATCAGGGACTGCCTCACCAAGGTTAAATCTGCCCATTTGTTAAGAAAATTGTTGGAAGGTCTCCCGGTGAGGTCTCCACTCCAATGTGCGTTTAGGGTTAGGGTTAGGGGACAAACCTTTTCTGTTGTGGCCCTCATACTTTCCAACTCTTTGAGCATTGGGTACCTTCCTCTTAGTGTTTTATTTGTTTATTTATTTAAACAATCTATACCAGTGTTTCTCAACCTTGGCGACTTTAAGTCCTGTGGACTTCAACTCCCAGAATCCCCCAGCCAGCACAGCTGGCTGGGGAATTGTGGGAGTTGAAGTCCACAAGACTTAAAGTCGCCAAGGTTGAGAAACACTAATCTATACAGATGCCCATCTCGAAACAGTGCTTCTTAGCAGTGCACACAAGAGTGAAACCAGAAATTACAAAATGTTCCTGAATTACCTTCAGAAAATTTAAAAGATTTAATGTCTACAATTTTAGCAGATTATACTAAAAAGAGTAAGGAATATATTTGGGGGGACATTGACCTGATTTACAGAATTAATTCAGCATATGCCAGAATAAATTACGTACCCAGA
Source organism: Rhabdophis nuchalis (assembly GCA_039707465.1). NCBI lineage: Eukaryota > Metazoa > Chordata > Lepidosauria > Squamata > Natricidae > Rhabdophis > Rhabdophis nuchalis. The sequence goes on along the minus strand of CM077644.1, from coordinate 114,336,975 downwards.
GAGATACATATCAAATTTGTAAGAAGGTCAACAAGGGATGAGATTCTGAGAGCACAGAGAGATGGCGCCCTGATATATATGCAGAATGAGATTGCTATTTTGAAACAGATCCCAAAAAAGATTCGAGAGATTCGGAGGAAGTATTCCTCCTTATCCAAAAAATTATATAAAAAGGGGGTGTGGTTCAAATGGTTAATGCCTGAAGGAATGTTGGTGTTCTGGGAGGGGGGGAGAGTAAGAATCAAAACAATTGAAGAGGTGGAAGCCTTTCTTAAAAAACACTCCTCAACCCTGGAGGACGAAAATGGGGAAATGGGAGGGGCCATGGCTCTGCCCACTGGCGGGAAGGAAGAAGACACAATAGCTAAAAGACTCATGATTTTCTTTTACATAATGTAATCCTTACGGATGTCAATAGAAACAAATGATTGAATGCATGTAATTTATGATATGATATATATGTATTCCCTTCCACCTTATGCTGAAGAAAAAACCTTACTCCTTGTATGGAACCCCGGAGGCGACCATCACCTCTGACATGGAAGCCCTAAAATATCTTTCCTATATCCTACATACCTTTTTCCCTGTTATAAAATTTGTAAAAACCAATAAAAATTGTTATTAAAAAAAAAGAGTGAAACCAGAAATTCAGCACCATAATATACAAACGAAACATTAAATATTAATTCAAAACAATAATAGTAATAGGAGGGAGGAGGAGGAAGAAGAATATTTCCAGGAATAAAAACATTGCATTTTCAATCAGTAAAACCAAAATAAACAAATCCACCAGCAGTGTTGTTTTAATCACCTGGCCTAAATGACTGAAGGAACATCCAGGTCTTTAATGCTTCATGAAAGACCAAAAGCATCAGGGCCATCCGGATTTCTGGGGGGATGTTCTTCAATAAGGTAAGGTCTTGAAAAGGACATTGAAACAATTCTCTTTCACTGGGCGTTTAAGCAATGTTTATGGCAGGGATACTATTAATTGTAGGAGTTTTCTCTACCAGTATATGTATATGGCTCCCGGTTTGTGGATTGGAGCAGGCTAAAAACTGCTCTCTCTCTATCAATAAACATTTTGCTTACCTGTATCTTTGGTATCTTTCGTATTTGAAGATTTTCATTGTTATGTTCATACATATGAATGTTGCATTTGAATAGATTGGCCTATTCTAGAGCTAAAAGATTTGGATGGAAAGTCCAAACTTCCCTAACGTATTGTGCTTGCCTTTAAGGATTGGCTCCCAACATTAATGCTAGTTTCTGGAACTGACAAATCAGTGGAAGAGAATATATGCAGCTCAGGATTAAACATAAACAAGGAGCAAATCCAAACTTAATAGACTCTGATGATGGTACCTAGTTGGTAGTACAACAAACAATCATGCTCAGAGAGCATCAAGGACTCTACTGACTAATAATTCTGGAAGTCAGGCAAAATGCATGTATAAAACAGAATATAAAATGGAAATACAAATTTTTGATAATGAAGTGCTGTTAAGTGGCAGTGATTAGCCCAGAGATGCATTAGTAAACATGGAAAAAGGTGGAAGTTTAGAGATGGTTACGGTGCTATTGGAAAACAATAGAACATATGTAAAATAATCTAAAGATAGTCATTCACTATCCAGATATAAAAAATGTATTGAGAATAATGCAAACTTCTCATCCACTGATATGGAGCTGCCTTCACAAGCATGATGGTGAAAGAATACAACTGCTATAGTCAATAGCCTTGTTAAAGATTGAGAAGGCATGGAACAATTCCTGTCACCTAAATTATGTAAAGTTTTTGGCAACTAAGTCACAACTTTGTGACTTTCCCCATAATAAATGAGGCACTGAGTGGAATGAGTTTACTGCTGGATCTTTCAAAGTCACAGGACACAAGGGGAAAACACCAATAAAACCAATCAAAATAAAGTAACAACAAAGTAAAAAGGGATTTCCGGTTCCGGCTCCGACGGGCGAACTTAGGGTTCGCTCGCCGCTTTGATCCTTTTCCTGCCCCCCCACGGGGGCGAGAAGCCCCTTGTTTGGGGCTTCTCCCGTAAAGCCGGCTCGACAGGGAAGCCCCCCCCCACGGCAGTGGGGAGAGCGACCCTGCTCCTCGGCTTAGGTGGAAGAGGACATGCTGCGGGGGGTCTTCCCTTCGCCAAAGGTTGGCGGCACCATTTAACTCCATGAAGAGAGAAGATCGGAAGAGTCGGGAGGCTTTTCGGGACCTCAGCTGCGAGCGGAGAGTGAGCGTTTAAAACTTTTTTTTTGTGTACTGTCAGCTGGGCTGAAAGGGACTGGAGGGGGACGTTTGTTTCAAAAAAAAAACCCTTGGACTAAAAGCGGCACTCGGAAATGCCTCGTTGTGAGGAATCGGAAACTTTTAATCTGGATGGTCTTTAACAAGGGAAAGTATTTTGTGGCTTGTTTGCAATTATGTCTCGAGGTCTGGCTGAAACAGTTTCTTTTTTGCTTTTTAACCGCTTTCTCCCTCGGGCTCTGAGTTTGGGCGGAAAATGGCTTCTCTTTGTCCCCGACTGACTATGACCTATGGAAAATTACCAGTGTCTCTTTGCAACTTGGACTTCCTCTAATTATTGATGAAGAATTTTCTTTTTTTGGATTTGTGTTTTCCTTTCTGGATTGCCTTCGTTATTATACCTATGGAGTTGGAAAAGCGTTTCTCTGTTGGTTTCTGAATTTTGCAGCTGTACAACTTTGAGAACTCTGGACTCCTGATCTGCCTTACCAGCCCCACCCTAAAAACGCCATTTTACTGGCACGGATTTTAATAGCTAAACATGGCACAAGAAGCAACGCTCGCAAGCCTTGAACAAAGAATGACTGCCCTTGAAACTGTTATACAAAATTTGGTATCAGAAATTAAGGCCCAGAGGGCAGAAAATGTCAACTTTAAAAAGGAACTATTGGACACTCGAAAACAAGTGCTTGAGAATACACAGAAGAATGAAGAATTGAAAGGGGGGCTGGAGGGGGCTAAGGGAGAGATTAAAAATGTTTCTAATGAGGTTGTGGAAATAAATGCGCATGTGACTAGGATTGATTTGGAAAGGATGACATATTTTTTGAGATTCCAGAATGTTTCTGAGATGGATGGTGAATGTCTCCCTGATCTTATGAGTACAATTATTGCAGACTATTTACATAAACCTAAAGAAGAGATCAGAGGGGACATTGACCTAGTCTACAGAATAAACTCTGCATATGCTAGGATGAATGAAGTACCCAGAGAGATACATGTAAAATTTGTTAGAAGGTTAACCAGAGAGGAAATCTTGAAGGCGCAAAGAGGGAGTCCTATGATTTACCAACAAAAGGAGATTACCATCTTGAAGCAGATTCCAAGAAAAATTAGAGAAGCCAGAAGGAAATTTTCCTTCTTGTCTAAAACATTGTTTGATCATGGGATCTGGTTCAAGTGGGTGATACCCGAAGGGATGCTGGTGTTCTGGGAAGGAGGTAGAGTAAAGATTAAAACAGTTGCTGAGGCGGAAGCCTTTCTTAAAAAACATTCCTCTGTCCTGGGAGAAGATCCAGGGGGGGCAGGGGGAGCCATGGCCCCGCCCGCTGGGGGCCCGGGGGAGAAGGGGGAAGATACAATTGCCAAGAGACTTAGATCTAAAAAATAACTTTGCCCTGGTTTTTCTTTTGAGTAATATTGTATGATATTTGTAATCTGGATTTTTGCAATTGACTGACAGTATATAACTGAAAAATTTAGGAATATGTACTTGCTCCCAGCTTGTAGTGTTATGTGAAATGTTTCTTTTCTTTCTTTTTAATAATGTAATTTGAGGTTCCGGAGGAGCCGACGACTTTGACGTGACCACTCTCAAAATTTCTATGTAACCCTTACCCTACCCCACAAAAAATGTAAACTCAATAAAACTTTTTCAATAAAAAAAAAAAAACAAAGTAAAAAGGGAAATTACTTAAACAAGGTTAACAGCAAATAAATGGACAAAAAATATTCTGTTACTGAAGGATGGACTGAGAGATGCTGCTACTGAAGTGGCAGAAAAGGGACTTAGGTAAATAGTGGGAACTCTGGGCATTTGGGCAAGTGCATCAGGGCAAATGTGGCATTTCTGATAGAAAATTTTTGCTCAATGTTCTGTGCTGAGCAGGTACCGACACCAATATATATAATGCACAAAGAGCCACCATTTCAGTTTCTTGACTTTGATTTATTACTAGAAAGGAAAAGAATCTAAGTCTTGGAACAAGAGGAAACGCCAAGAAGCAGAACATGGCAGCACCTCTAATATAAGTGATAGATAGTACAGTAAAATTTCTTCGGGGATAGTCAGGAAAACATATCTTGCTGAAATGAAGCCGAGGAGAGTAGAAGAGATGCAGGATATTAAATTTAAATCATAACCTTTTGGAGAGAACATGAGACCCTGTAACCTTGGGCTTGGCATTTCCTGACTTTTCGGCAATCTTAAAGATGGAATTATTTTACCAGATCATTTACAATTTTTTTTTAAAGGTTCGATCTTACAAGAAGACAAATTGCAAGGAAGACATTTTAGGATGGAAAAACATAGTTTAGGGAAAGCAAACATGCTATATCTTGCACCAACCAGATGCCGATTTTTTTAAGCTAAGATTTTTCTTTTCAAGATGTGAAGTGAAAGCTGGCTTCTAATCCAATGCTGCCACCATTTAAACTCAGTTATGTACAAATTGTCTTGAGAATTTAAGAGCGACGTTGTGTGTGTGTGTGTGTGTGTCCCCGAATCAGTTTTGTTTCCAAATATGGATACTGAACTATTTTTTCTGAATAGGCTAAATGTAAATGTTTGTGGAATTGTGAAGAATGTAATCACTTGCCAGGGACTTTATTAGTCCATGAAATAAAAGACTGATTGAATGTGTTGGTGTAGGGCATTTAGTAGCCTGACATCAATTCATTGTCTCACATTTCTGTGATGATGTGAAGCTAATACAATAGGACGGGATAAAGTTGGGTCAATTTGAGCAAAATGTAGTACGCTCATTTTGAGGCTCATAGTTGGCTGCAAGGAGAAGAGGAGATGGGTAATTTTCTTTGGTTTAAATGATTCTTTGGGGAGGCAACTGCAGTGGAGAGAGTAGCAGAAAACTAACAAGCCACCTCAATATGATTTGTCCTTAGTTTAATACTTTGCTATTTTTCAAACAGTGTATTTAACTTCAGTTGCTGAAATGTGTTAAAAACAGCAATGTTAGTACTCTTTTGCTTCTTAATAATGGAAACAGATACACCAAATAAAAATTCCTTTATGTATCCAATTCAACTCAGATGCATCAGATGTGGTCATAAGATTTCTCCTAAAAACTTTGTAGCTGAAATTCCAATGGGACCTGTATTTTCAAGGTACCTCTCAGCTGAACACTAAATTATGTTTTAATTATATTGCAAGTCAACACATTAATGGTGTGTTTCCCTTTGCAATTAGCTGTAGTAATTAGAAAGTATCCTGAGAAAATATCTTTTCTCAGCTGACACTATGGGGAGAAGGAAATGTTTAATTAAAACAGGACAACAGTTCAGTTGAAGATTATTTAAACTCTTGCATTGTTAAACTAAAATGACAAAAGGTCTCAAATCTAGTTTTCTGTTCCTCCAGTCTGAGGTTTTTTTGTTAACCTTATACCCAAGATAGTGCATTGCTGCCAATGTGGAACTATTTTCTATTTGCCATCTTGGATGGGAAAAAAATATAAATTATTGGGGAATTTACAATAGTTTTCGTTAATAGTCAGGTCTCTCTCTTCATACATTTTGCTATGCGAGAGCATAAGCTACAGAGTTATTGTCAAGGGGTGTCGGACTGAAGCTACCTATTAGAAGTCTCTTAAGAAGTTTGGAACGTTTGTGTAAGTGGGCTGGTTGCAAATACAAATGAAGGACCAGGAAGCTACATATAGAATTTGTCCACTTCCAGCACATGAAGGTAATTTGGGAAGGGGAGGAAAAGAGGAAGGAAAGGGGAAAAGGAAAAGAAAATCTTTGAAGCTGAGAGAGCCAAAGAGGAAGTGATGGCAAAGGACAACAGCTACACAGGCTGAAGCACCCTCTCCTATACAAATGGTGAAAAGTGCAGAAGACTCTGTGGCTACTCTAGATGACTTATTTCAACCTCTTGCCACAAATTGTGTTCCATGCCCCACTGTAACATTACTTATCCATTATATATGAAGCAACAAAGGCACAGCCAGTGTGCAGAACTATACAAAGATACAAATAGCCTATTTTCTGGGGTCAAAAGAAGATTATGTAAGGAATTTGTTATGGCATTAAAAGTCCCTTTGGCAGTATACTAAAAAATCCCAGCGTATAGAATAAGAATGATTCAATTCAATTCAATTCAATTCAATTTATTTGATTTGTAGACCGCACCCTCTCCCCGAAGGGACTCAGGGCGGTGCACAGGACTTTAAAAACATATATAAATACAATACAATATTTAAAATAGAATTAAATAATTTACCTGCGCTAAAAGTTTAAAATCTTAAAACCTTAAAAACCCTTTACACTAATTCCCAGCAATCCCTATTAAAACAATTTAAATTTATATTACAGCCTAGGAAGGATAGATGAAAAAAGTAAGTTTTTAGCTTTTGGCGGAAGGAGCGGAGGTCCGTGGTTGTTCTCAGTTTGGGGGGTAGGTCGTTCCAGAGGGTCGGGCCCACCACAGAGAAGGCCCTTCCCCTGGGCATCGCCCACTGGCACTGCCTAGTGGACGGCACCCGGAGAAGTCCCTCTCTGTGGGAGCGAATCGGCCGCAGGGATGTATGAGGCAGAATGCGATCCTGCAAATAACTAGGTCCCGTGCCATGGAGTGCTTTAAAGATGGTAATCAACACCTTGAAGCACACCCGAAAGACCACAGGCAGTCAGTGCAGCTAGCGCAGGAGTGGTGTTACGTGGGAGAACCTGGAGGCTCCCAGGACTGCCCGCGCGGCCGCATTCTGGACTAGCTGTAGTCTTCGGGTGCACCTCAAGGGAAGCCCCATGTAGAGAGCGTTACAATAGTCTAGACGGGATGTCACGAGTGCATGAGTGACTGTGCAAAGGGCGTCCCGATCCAATAAGGGACGCAATTGGCATACCAGGCCGACCTGGTAGAACGCCCCCCTGGCCCCCCATAGTATATGAACACATTGGAAACATGTATAAGGCACTTGAAACATCTTTAAGGATTTTTTTCTAAGTTTAGCAAAGTACACCTTTGAGCAGTAACAACTTCAATGCGCCACCATTTGGGGTAGCAGATCTTCATATATCTTTTAATGTCTCAGAAGGCTCAAGTGTGGGCTCACAAGGGACAATGGCTTTGCCGATCTTCTCAGAAATACTGTCAAGGAGTACATTTGTACAGCTAAGATTGGAGGATCAATTATGCTGAGGCACAGGGCTTGGTTAAATGTGATTTGGGCTCCTGTAATGCTCTTCTGTCAGCCTCCTTTTGAAAATTATTTCAGAAATTAGTCGGTTGATGATGTTGTGGCCACATTTATTATTAATTAAAAATTACTTACAAAAGGAACCACTTGACTCTTAAAAATGAATGGTTTTGACAGCTGAGTTAGGCGTGGATGCTCTCTGTTTTTAATTGTTACCCTTACTTACAATTCAGTGCTACTTAATTTAATGTTAGAATAGCTACTGGGGAAAATAAGTAAATAAGTAAAATGAGATGAAAGACTCCTGGCCATAGTTATTGAGACTTGTACTCCTGATGCAGCCACAGTACCTGACAGAGGAAAGCTGCTCTATATTGAACAGAATATTTTCAAGCTTCTTAGATGTTGAGAGTTCAACATCAAAGGTAAAATGAGAATCTACTGGAAGAATTGTATCTCAGTTTTCCCAAAGGACATACTTCATAGTAACAGACAAATAGAAATACATGCAATTTTAAAATAGATAAAAGTAGAGACACATTAGCATTGTTTCCTTTTGGAAGAAGTGGTAGGGTAGTATTACAATTGAAGATGGTGTTAGTAACCATCTTCAAAGTGCTCCATGGAACGGGTCCTGGCTATTTGCGAGACCGCCTCCTGCCACATACCTCCCTTCGACCTGTCCGCTCCCACAGAGAGGGCCTCCTCAGGGTGCCGTCTGCCGGTCAATGCCGGCTGGCGACCCCCAGGGGGAGGGCCTTCTCTGTGGCGGGTCCGGCTCTCTGGAACGACCTGCCCCCCCCGACCTTCGCACCATCACGGACCTATGCCTCTTCCGCCGGGTGCTTAAAATGCACTTTTTCCATCTGGCTGGCCTGGCATAGATTAATGGTTTAATTTTAAATTTAACATTTTAATTGTTTTAACTACTTTTAGCACAGACTTAACTATTTAATTCTATTTTATCGTGTCTATTTGCTGTGGGTTTTTATTCTTTCTGTGCACCGTCCTGAGTCCCACTAGGGAGAATAGGGCGGTATATAAATCTGAAAAATAAAATAAAATTTAGATTTAAGTCACTGTTTGTCCATGGAAAGAATCATCTTCTTTTCTCTTTTCATATGGATTCTTTTATAAGTATAACACATCTTTTTTGTAAATCTGAAGTAAGAAAATTGTTCAAGTCATTTTTTTGAGTTAAAATCCATACATCCAAGACATTTTTTTGGTTTACTATTTGTGTTCCCTTTTAATTATTAAACCCTCACCTGGTTTCATGTGTAGGTTTTTGAGGTTGATTTTCCTTCAACCTGCAGTGAAATCAATTTTTTAAATTTTAAACTTATGTAGAACATTTTCCACTTGAAGGAAGATCATCCAGTGTGATAAAATGTGTCCTTCTGAAGGCTCCTAGCATCCAAAAAGCAATTTACAAGCCATTTAGAGTCAAAGTAATTAAGAAAGGAAGTGGGCGAACACAGTGTCCCTTTGATGGCCCCTGTGGGCCTTTACTCAAAGCTGTCTTTCCAGCTTCAGAGTTCTGAAACCCAGCAAAAAACACTGTTTTAAAATCTGGTTGTTGGCAGCATCTATAGCAATGTTTCTCAACCTTGGTGACTAAGTCCTGTGGACTTCAACTCCCAGAATTCCGCAGCCAGCTGAGTTGAAATCCACAGAACTTAAAGTCACCAAGGCTGAGAAACACTGATCTATAGGGATCCCTGTGGGAGATCCCAAATCCTGTCCTTCATTTAGAAAGGAATTCAAGGAACCGATTTATTCATGGGGCCAGTCCAATTGTTGCAGGGCTGTCTTTAGTTTGCCCCTGCTTCCCTGGAAATGCAGCGTTTACTATTCATGAAATTATTTAGCAGAGTTTATCCTACAACTGTGTCCCTTTAAAAATGATATAATCTTTACGGAGGTTCTATTCATGGCTTTGCATTTTTATTTGATGCATATTTATGTATCTGAAGGGACTTAACTGATTAATCAAGGAGGGCAATCTTAAATCAGTAGTGCTGTAGGTCAATGGCATACTTGAATCAGGAACGAATCTCGTTTCTGATTGTTATTATCTCTCAACAGAAGCCTCTGCAGTAAGCAGAATGGAGCCAGATGCTGTTTTACTTGAAAATAGTCTGTTTACATTTACACTGGGGATCTTCTGCAGATGGATGACTTGATACTAAGGACTGCCATTTGGCAAGGCACTTGGCATTTCTGAGGAGGAAGCCTTCCATGACACAATGCGTGGCCTCTGCAATGGGCAGCCCAGGAGGATATCAGCCCACTTCTAAATACAGTGAAGTCGTCCCTGGAGATTACAACAGTTGTTGAATTTATAGCATGCCCAGGGAACCTCTATTTGTCAAACACTAGCAAGGCAGTCCTGACGTGGGCATAGGTGAAGATGAATTTCCATTCAGCACAGTTTGCCTCCCAAGTCCATTAATCCTCAGGGTCTTCATGATGGATTTCATTTTTTATTATTTATTTCCTCACTGGTATTCCCTCTGACTGCCTTGCCACTCTGCAAAAAACAGAGCAGATGGCAGTGGAAAAAAAATCCCCAGGCGAACAGAGCAAGCCAGCCCACTCTAAAGTCATGTGATTTCAAGTCCAAGGAGAAACCTTGATTTCCTTTGGGACCCAGAGAGGCAATCATCTGAGCATTCCCTGTAGGGAAGAAGCGTGGACATACAGGAGGGGGCGGGGTGAGTCTTAAAAAGGGAATATAAAGCGAACAGGCCATCCGCAAGGGAGACCACACGTATCCTGGTACGTTAAGAGATAGGCCAGAGCCGACCACAAATGACGGGGGCACGAATGGCCAAAAGATATTTGGCTGAGGACGGTGAGGCACTCTTGGCAGCACATCTGAGGACAACATACTTGGGAGCTGTCCTTCATTTAACCTCCTAATGACTCTGACCAGTGTTTAATCAGAATGAACCAGGATTTATAACTCATTTAAGGATACAGTTTGGCACTTTCTGTAATCATCAGAGCTGCAGAGGCAAGGACAGCTGTCAGGCCAAATGCCTTCATAAAAAGATGGATAAACCCCAATTCCGTTTTACCCTTTTTACTCCAGGGGTTATCATTAAATCCTTCGTTTATTGTATAGCTTGTGGCAAAATTGATTCCCATAGGGTAAATGTGGTACCTATATAGTCGAGTTGATACTATAATTAATAATTTTATGCAGTCCAATTTATACCTAAGTAAAATATTTTCAGAGGAGAACAGATTTAAGTAAATATGAATGGTTTATTGAAGTAATATGATACCACCAGAGTACACATAATATTTGATTATTGCTACTAGAATTGGTCAGATCCTGGGCAAAATGACAAGGCAGAAAATATAGATATAGAAAGACACAAGTCTGAAATTATAATACTTCATTTTCTGACTAACAAGCAACAAACACTTTAATTGCATCAGACTCACAGAAATATAGTATCCTCCAATTATTAGAATATTTTTTCTATTAACATTTCTTGAACCACAAATTGCAGAAAATGGTGTATAAAAACAAACAAACAAGGTATGGAAAAGCTCCTCTCTATTCCCATTTGTATATATTTCTATTTCTCTTTATAAACATGACTTTATTACAAAACTGAATAAAAATTACCAATCATAAATAAATATTCAATTCTGGATTGTTGCATTGTAGTAGCAATCTACTAGTTATTTAGCTTCTGAGGGCTTGAAAAAGACTGAAGTTTACATTATCATATGTGTATAATCAATGGTAATTTTCCAAACATTTATGGAAATACAAAATAATTTGACAATTAGAGATGTAATTTCTGCAATGTTGTATCTTAAAGATTATTATTCTCATTGAGATAATATTGCAACATTACTAAAGGCTTAAAATTATTGTACAGAAAACTAATTTTCTGATTTTGGATCATTTAGCAATCATTTCTGAATGAATGTTTGCTCCTGCTGCATCTCTCTCTCGCTCTCTCTCTTTAGGTATTCATAATGCATGATTATACCAGGTTAATAGTAAATATGGTAATGTTCCACTTACCATAATGCAATGCTGTTTGACCTTCATCATCCTGGGGAAAAAAGAGAATAAGTTTAAGTTCCTTCAACTTATTTTTCCCCCCCGATTTCCTGGGTCAAGGTAATAAAATTGGTCAAATTTTAAAAGGGCTACATTTACTTCTGGTCTGCTTCTATCTTTAATTTTTAAAACCACAAAGTGGATGCAGGTGTCTATTTATTTTAAGTTGACTTTTAAGCTGCTTTTACCATGCATCTCTAAGAGGTGTACTGCAATTCTTTGAATAGTATAACTAAAATCAATAAAGCACTGTCTACCAATGGTATCAATAAAATGATACTGTAACAATAGCCGAATATCAAATTGATCACCACATTCCCTATTTACATTAGAGACATCTTCACTCATTAAAGCACACAGTGCTGTCCAAATACTCTCTGGAACTAGCTTTCAGTGGCTTCCGTGGTGGGTTGCAAATATTTTTACCACCTGTTCAGGCGCACTCCTGCGTGTGCACAATACTCCTGTACATGCGCAGAAGCGTCTGGGCGGGATCTCCTGCCGCTGCCGCTACCAATTTGGTTGAACCGGGAGCAACCCGGTTTATAAGTCTAATAATTAAATTAAATTAAACCCACCGCTGAGCGGCTTCCTAAAAATTAAGAATACAGCACACTAAATACCGATCTGTAAGATTTCTATTCTATTTCTATGGAGGCCTCTACTGCCTCCATATTGCAGAGATCAATGAGATTACTGGCAGAATTACTCTCCAAATTACTGGGAAATTCCACATGTATCCTCTGGAACTAAACTGATCAGATACTTGAAGTAGACCACTACATCTGGCCTTGCCTCTCTATGCAGATCACTCACACAGTCACCAAGGCATGAAATGTCCATTATAAAGGAGTAACTTTTTTCACTACTAGATTGAATCTCAGGCCTGTGACCATGGGTGACAGGGCCATGTTTGTCATGTTGATTGTATAATCCAAGGGTACTTTCAGAATCCACCTCAGTAGTTATGGAAGGTTGAAATTACTGAGTAGTAAAAAGCTACACATATCAACTATCATTGTTTATTTAAGAGGACAGTACAAAAGAAGTATCTCCACCATATTTCTCTGGCCCAACCACACAAAGAGTGTCTCATAACTGGTCACCAGAGAGCAGAGCTCCCAGTAACCATTAGAATCTCCTGATAGATGCATGTCAATCTCCTCTCCCTTAAGGTCTAGAGGAATGCAATACCTGGCACATTTATCATTTTCTCATAAGCATTCCTCAATATAAATATCATAGGGGACCTTCTAGATTTCACTTAGATGAAGTAAGCAACAAATGGAAGACTATTCACCCATGATACTCCAAATTCTGAACTCTCCCAACAGACAATCATGTTTGCCTCAAAAGTTTTATAACTTTCTAGTATCCATTTGAAGTTTTTATTTTCACACCTTTGATAGATCTGCTTAAGAATGTTTATGTGACATGACCTCATTGCTTATATTTTAATTTCTAATCTAAAAGGAGGAAATCAAATACAACAAATAGAAACAAAAAGAGCCCCTTTGCATTACTATTCAGTTCACAACTCAATGAAAACATCATAAAATGGATGTCTACAAATCTATACTAGATTTCTGTACTGAGATTTCTACTGCTGACTCTATATTCTAGAAGCCAAGAGGCATGAACACTACCAGCTGATCAATGAACTCTCTTTCTTTTGCAAGCTCCATAAAGCTCCGGCTTGTCCCTTGAGCTATGCAATTCATTTTGAAGATGACTCCAGTAATACACTTGCTCCCTACTTGGTAAGGCTGTCACTACTCCAATGTTAGGCAGCAATTCCTGTGAGTGTTTGGCCTGGCACTTTTATTTCATTCTGTATCTCAGGCTCAGTTGCAATCTTGCCTCTTGTCCCTTTAACTGTTGCCTGTCTTTTCTGGAATTTTGCCTATACCATTAATCTTGGATTATTTCAGATTCTGCTCTATTATTCCAGAAATTCCACTTTGCATTATATGGGCCACATGTGTCTGGTATTGGTTTCCAATATGTATGTTTGCTTATATATCATATTTATATCCCACCACGATTGTATGCAGACTCTTGGTGGCTCACACAGGAAAAACTATACTAATACTAAAAATTAAAATGTACAAATACATTCCCGATAGCAGCTGGCAAATGAAAACCACTATTTTCAGAAGCTTCCAGAAGACAACTAGAGTTGAGGCCAAACATATTTCTCATGATAGGACATTCCAGAGGATGAGCCTGATGATGGAAAAGCACCTTTGGGCCTTAACCCTTTTGGCTTCTAAAAAGGGGGACAACCAACTGTTTGATCCAAGTAATTAGGCTGATTCCAGTGGAGAGATGTGGTCCTCAAGGTAACTTAGCATAAAGGACCTTTATATTAAAACTAGTACTATAAATTACACCCAGAAGCTGAAAAGCAATAATGCAGATTCTGCAAAATAGTAGTAATATGTGCAAATACCTTTAAGCTGGCTAATGCATTTTATACCAACTGAAGTTTTCTTGAATCTTTATAAAAATGTACTCTGATTATTGAATTTATCATTTTATAATCTGTCATAAAATAAATACAATATCAATTACTCCGAAGTAAAGTGCTGATGGCAAAAAGTCAAGGAAAGTATCAATAGAAGAACCTAATGCCCATAATCACATTCATATCCTAAACCTTCTTGTCATCTAAATTCAAGGTAAAGGGCAGAGAATATTGGCTCTGCATGTGGAGGAGGGTAATAAACATACTGCCAAAGGTCATTTTAACACAAGAAGATAAAATGCTGTACAACAATATTGGATACCACCAATGCCACTAATCACTAGGTCTCTACTATGTTCTGCCCCTTTTCTGGGATCCTTTATTGGTCCCTATGTAGACAAGTTGCTTCTGTTGCTGTTTGATGTTGTCCACTTGGTCATCAGAACTGAAAAGCACTAAACGCAGTAAGGGCAAGAAGCTTCTGCTTACTTCTTTAGGATGCCTTTGAAGACAGGATCTAGCAAATCTAGTCATTATTACTGACGAGAAGAGAGAAAGTAAGGCAAGTGAGCTCCTTACCATAGTGGTTTTTCATTCATCAAAGGAGATGACTTTAAATTCACATATAAAATGCAAATATTGCAACAGTTTCTAAACAGGACTTTCATTAAAAATTCAGAATTTAAAGACAGAGCAGATTTCATCTCCAAATGACTACAAACAATGGCCACTGGTGAGTGGACCAGTTTTATGGTACCTCTCCAGATAAGAAAAGGATGGGACATCACCCATATTTGCTCTGGGCAGTTGATCCTGAGTGTATGATCTGAGCACCAGTTCAAGAGAAGCTATCATGCTCTCAGCTGCAGCAGGATCTTTTAAAGGACACTAGGTTTGCTAACTTCTTTTTCTAGGCACTTTTGTAGATCACCTATTTAATTAACATAAGGCTCAGAGCAGTGGTGGGTTCCAGATCCCATTCCAACTGGTACAGTTGGAACAGGTCTGGCATTGCCCACATGGACGCATGCGTCGTGCACATATGTTGTAACTGCCAGCGACGCTTCCACAAGCCTCTGCAATGATTCAGCTTCTCGGCGGAGCGTCGTGCAGGTGCTGTACACGCCATATGCGTGCGCGGAAGCCTTAAAAGACAGGTAAGGAGCTCAGGCGGGCAGGTGGGCCCTCTGGAGCACCCTACTGGAACGGTATCTGGTGCTCCGGGCAGGCTCCGGTATGTCCGTATCAGGGCATACCGCTTGCAACCCACTACTGGCTAAGAAAGATCTTTACAACATCACAAGTGAGTTTACTTTCATTCTTGAATAAAATAAAAAATAATCATAAGTTTGAGGGGGCTTGGCTTGGCTCTGTATTCACAGGGGTAGACGATCAGCCCAGAGGCCTGCATGGAGGAATGGCCAAAGTCCTGCGCCTGACCTGCCAATCATGTTTCTCTGTAGACCATCAACATCTGGCTGGCAAGTTCACAAGAGCAAGATAGGGGAAACCTTGCAGCCATCCAGTCCACCCCTTTGGCTTTCCTGAGGTCTGAGCTAAAATGGAAATACAAATGGCAAGCCAAAAGAATGACCTGAATAGGAACTTTTTAAAGGATATACAAAAGAAATTGATTAAAGCCTTGAAAATTAATGTGAAAATACAAATGATATATCAAGAGAATGACCTGGACAAGTAATTTTTATTGGATTTGCAAAAGACATTTGCTAGTTTTGAAGAAGTCTTTAGGATGGGAGAAATAAAAGTTGCAGAAGGGAAACTGAGTTCAGGAAGAGGCAGTTCAAAGCCAGGAGAAAAGTAGCATTCATTGTCTTTGGGATTGTTTTAATATTGCATTTATTGACTTACAGATCGGTTCTGATTTGATCCCCAGAGATAAGATTATGGGGAAAATTAGCTGCTTCCTTATGAAATTGCATAAATTTAATCCAGTGCAGGTTTATTGCAGTAAATTTAGACACTTGACACCACTGATCGTTATTTAAAGAGAGGAAGCAATGATATATTTTAGCTCATTTCCCTTTCAACTTCTGTATTAATTCTCTAGTGCAAGTCTTGACAAAATCCAAGTTTTATTCCAAAATCTTAATCAAGAAATGTTGTTTCAGTTTCTTATCTGCCGATTGCTTAGGCATCGCCTCTCCAAACCCATTCCCCTAATATCGAGGTAAAGACTAGTTATTGATAGTAATTTCCCCCCAAAGTCCTGTTATTTACCACTATTCTTAGAAAACGAATAGATGGAATAAAAGTATTTCAATTCTTGTATGTTTCTTTCAAGTCTTAGCAATCTGGAAAGTACAACAATGAACTGTCACTGCCCAGTCCCACAAATCTACAAATGTTATTCGGTGCTACACAATTGCAATGGCAATAATTACATCCCATCTGCAATGAAATATTCAGAGCAAAGACCATCAACGAGTTGATATATGGTGCAGAGATATGTAATTGCTGTGATCCAACTGTTCTATTGAGTCAAATTTG
This sequence comes from Rhabdophis nuchalis, assembly GCA_039707465.1. Taxonomy (NCBI): domain Eukaryota; kingdom Metazoa; phylum Chordata; class Lepidosauria; order Squamata; family Natricidae; genus Rhabdophis; species Rhabdophis nuchalis. The sequence goes on along the minus strand of CM077644.1, from coordinate 114,320,491 downwards.
CATATACCTCAATTTGTATCAAATTATCTAGTGAGGTTCAAATCTGGCTTAATCTTCATAAAAGCTTGCTTTAAACTTTTGCATTTGAAATTTCAAAGTACATTTATTTTTCCCCTTACAGTTGCCTGACTTTATGACATAATAATTATCATCACAGAAGGCAGGTACAAATCCCAACCTAAGTTTGTATAGTTTATCAGTTCTATATTGGCCTTGTTTGGTCTTGAAAGAGCTCTAATAGAACTGAAACATTGAGGTCTTGGCAATAACATTCAGAAAGATCTAAGTACTTTGTTCAGATCTGTTTGGAATACGACTTTTCTTTGCCAACTGTCTAGCCAGTAGCTTTTGCCCAACTCATTTTCATTGCTAGATTCAACGTTTTGCCATCTGTGTTGCTGGAGGGAAAATGTAACAATATTCTAGTGTAAAAGTGATAATGTTCTGTCCACTTGGGGAAATATTGGCCTTCTATGTGTGCTTCAGTGCTGTTCTTTCTACTTCAGTGGCTGTAATAATAACTTTCTTAATTAACAGCCCATGTAGATCAGATAGGAATATTCTTCTGTTATCTGGCAAGTTGCCCAAGATCCCCAGAAGAGTTACCAAATATTGCTGAACTGCTTTGCCATTCAACATTTAATATTATAATGTTCTTGACAATTTGGGTACTGGTTGTGTATCTTTAATATATTCAATTCAAATTCAATGTATGTTTTGACGTAAACTTAGTTACTTAAGTTTCTTTTAGTCTTTGTACTTAAGCAAAGCTAAAATGCTTCTGCACTTGAGGTTTTACTGTGGAGAACACCTTGTCTAATAGTGTCTGATTACTCAGTCTTGAATGACTATCCTTGGCTAGAGGAAAAATAATCAATTTCTCAACCCTGAGACTTTTCATCTTAAAAAACTCTTTACTATAGAAGAAAAATATCCTAAAAAGATGCTACAGTTCTGATTGATAGAAATAATATAATTCTACAGGACTTTATGAAAGTATTGTTATACCAAATCATACAAAATTTCTGATGTTTAAAATACACATATTTGTAGTTTACCACTACACAAAATAGATTTGCAATGTACAGATTTCAAAATGTTGGCTAAATTTTTGGAATGGAGGAAAGTTTTTGGTAAAAGTAAATAAATAGGAAGAGCGCAGTAAAATTTCCATGTGTAATTTTGATAAATTGCTTCTGGAGAGTACTAAGAAAAATTTCCAGTCGCGCTGTAAAAATGCAACTATAAATAAGCAAATGGAACAGGTGATCTTTTTTTCTTGGAAATTGAGCAGGGTAATTAAGTTTCATTTTGAGTTACTAAACAAGAAGGGGGAATATTTCTAATAGTTATTTATACTCTGTTCTGTTAGAAAATGAATTACTGCCTAAAAGTAGCTCATTTGGAGCTGTACCTATCAACAAGAACTAAGCAATACTGAAATATTGAGAAAAATGCTTAATTGATCATGATTTTATTTTTCACATTTCTTCAGTCTGGAAGTCATACGATCATACTGAGACTGAGCTTTCACATTACATGGATCTTAAAAGCATTTTACTAAGTTTTTATATCAGCTCTCAACTATTATCGTTTTTAAAGATGATTGGCAGTATTAATTTTTGATTGCCTTAGTTCACATTAAAAAAGAACAACTTTAAAGCAAATACAGCTTTTCTACTAATTTAAAATAAATCAAGGTCCAAAGGAAAATATTTTTAAAATTCCATGAATGAAAAAATATATATTTTCATTAAGATGAATGATAATAATCTTATGTACTACTTCAGAATTTTTGTTAATAACAATGCTATTTTAGTTTATGGAAATGTTAAAAAGAATGGCTGAGGGAACACAAGAGCACAAAGAATCTTGACCACATTTTACTTTCCTCTCAATTGACCAAACGAACTTTAGATTTCTTGCAGACTAATTTATTCATAAGAGTCAGTTCAGTGTAGTGGTTCAGCCATCAGGCCAGAAACAGGAGACTGATTTCTAGTCAGCCTTGAACACCCAGTAACTTTGAGCTACTCACTTTCTCTCAGCCCTATGAAATAGTTTGCAATGGCCAACCACTTCTAAAAATCGGACACAACTGAACAGAATAAACATTCACAAGAACTCTGTCTAAAAGGAGAAGGGAGGGAAGATTATAAAATTTGGGGAGGGGGATTATAATCTGTCAGCTACTTCATCTCTATTGCTCTTCTGCTGCTGCTCTCACAGACTTTACTTCCTTTGAAGCTGGAGCTCCATTTAGCTACCACAAATAATGGCCACTAAAAGGGATGGGCATGCTTGCATTCTGCATGCAAGATGACCTGCAATTATCATTGGCATCTTTCACAAAATGCTGGAAACCTGCTATTAATCAGTATAAACATTACTGAGTGTTAAACCAACTGTCTGATATGGAGAATTCCACTTTCTATGGATTTGGATTTAAAGTATTCTCTTAAAATGTGTTAACCTTCTTTTAGAGTCATTTGTCCTATTGGCATCCCAACACCCTTCAACAGGGGATTCCAGAAATTATGAATGGATGAAGAAATACCGTACTTTCAGCTGAGCAATGGGGCAGTGCACCCATATCTTTCTTCCTTGGTATTCAATTGATCAATATGGTGAGTTATGGAAGGGAGAAGGATTTTCCAAAATCCAATGTTTCCTAAATACACTATTAATCATTCCTCTGATAACAGCATGAAGGGAGATGGGTAAGTGAACATCATGATTTCTGAGGAGGAGGAAGAAAAGATCTCTCCCTTTCCACAATCCCAGTAAGTCAGGATGAGCAAGCAGGAAGCGTACAGAACTGAGATGTAAATACACACATGTGAATGAAATTGGTTCATCCTAAAAATATTTAGATTTTTTTTAAAATATAAAAGGACAGTGTTCAAAACAACCAATGGATCTTTAATATTTAAAGTCAGGGATGGGCAATTATAACCCAAACATACTCGTTTTGTGACACTCAGAGTGCATCCATTCAGTGCCAGCAAAAAATAAATAAATAAATTAGATACCACTTGTCACGAATAATTCATGAACAACGTAACAATTGATCAGAAACCTAGGAGTAATAATATCTGCAACATATGATATACAGAAAACTAATACTATACAACAGAACTAAACTGTTCTGTTCCCAGAACAATTGGTTAATGCCTAAACTCAAACATTCATGCCCCAGATATTTTGTTCCTGTACAAGGAATGAAGTAGGGCTATTTTGTTCTGGATATGGTCTGAAATGCATTGTTCTGAAATGCATTTTTAGGAAGAAGTAATTATCTAAGTATCTTGAAGAGGAGGAAACAGGAAAGGCTGAGTAACCACATTTTTGCAGATGCTGGCAGAGACACCTGAATCAGGAGAAAGGAAGGGGCTGGAAACAATGGAGAGTGGGTAAATAAGTTAAATGTTGCCATGCTGAGAAACTGGCAGCAATATTAGCAGAGGGGAAGCATGGTAGGAGAGTAGGAAAGGCACAAGGTTAATGGTCTGATAAGCTATACCATTCGGGTTTCTTGTTCTTTACTTCTGAGACCATCACAATAAGGAACAGGTTGGCAGCAATTAATAGGAGGGAAGATTCTGGGAATATTTGGGCAAATCACAATGGGATTCCTCTAGATTTTCTGTGCGCACCTGAAGCAACCAAAGCATTCTAGGTTTGTTTCTGCCAATTTTTGGCCAGCTCAAAATGATCTGGTAGAATTTCCAGCAAGCGATTGCTCTTCCAGGCATGAAACAAAACATTTCCCCCTGGCAATACAATCCATTAAAACACAATCTACTAAAAACTAGTATTGGAGACAGTACTAGTTGAGAAATACCAACATAAAAAGATTATTCTTTAAAAAAATATTTGATGCACTTCATCCTTAGAGCCAGGATGTTATGCAGAGAGGATATTTCAAGGACAGATGGCCCTATGGATAAACCCTACCTCTAAATTACTGCCAAAGCACAATTTGTATGCATCTGTGGACAGCAGGACCTTCCAGGAAGATCTACCATTTCTTGAAAAGCTCTAACACTGTACTTAGAATTTGGCAGCTAGTGCAGACTGATGGAATAAGTGCATGATAAAATAACCTAGTTGCCTCAACCACCAAAACAAAGAAAATATGAATCAAAATTGTTGTGCCACTTCATTGTAATGCCACCCCATTATGATAAAACATTTTATTTGGTAGACTTTGTATGTAGGGAAGGGGACAAAATATGCCGATCTGAAAATATTGCCTGCCTCTTAATATATCAATATTTACAAATTGCAGATAGGTGAATTAAAAAAACAGTACTATACAGTTTTCAAATCCCATTCTTATGGGCTACTATGTACTATAGTATAGTTCACTATTTGGGCAGCCACATATATACTTTTGATAACTGGGTAATAAGTATTTAGTAGTAAACAGAAAATGTATTTGTTGAGCTTAATGCTAATACAGATTTTAAACTTCACAACTCTTAGGAGAAATAAATAAACTAAAAACAAAAAGATTCAAACTGTCTGTTATTCTATACCAACCATTTATTTACTGGCCTTTTTTTTCTTACTCCATGAGAAAATGTTCAAGTCCAAATCAAAAATACTATTTTAAAACTACTGTGAAAGAAACTAATTCCAGTATTCCTTGGGCGTAACAAAGTGATTTTTTTTTGGTTAACCTTAAGAAGAAGAAAAAGACGTAAATCACGTAAATGTCAACCATTTCCTGCAGGCAGTTTTCTAAGATTTTAGTCAGGATCTCTCTTCTGCCTTTCCCCTAACTGCTTATCAGTTTAGTATGGATGAGGCAGGTATCTGGTTATTTAAAGAATAGGATAAATGGTCTGAGACAGTTTCTCCCAGCCCCAATTCACCAGGGAACACTCAAGAATTCCACCTGACACTGGGACAGCGTTGTGCTCTTAAACAATCTGCCGTCTGATCCGATTGTTCCCCAGTGGGAAGGCAGCAGGCCGCAGCTCACTCAAGAGTCATTGATTGGATTAACAGCCTAATTCCCAACAGATGAATAGAATACTGATGTCTTGTCAGCCCAGATCATAGAAAGAAAACACAATCTGCTAATACAATTGGAAATTTAACTCTTTAAACTCCCCTACAAGGCAGCATAGATCTGGACTTCAAATTCAGCTGGACGTTGTTTAACTGACCGGCAGTTAAAAGCTTTTTCTGCCTCTGACTGATTTTATATGAAAGCTGTTTGTAAACACAGACAATTGATAGAAATCTTAAAAAAAAAAAACTAAAAAGAATTGTAGCATTGGTACAACTTTTGGCAAGTGTAAAAAGTTCTCATCAATGTATATCCTGCATTTTATTTGGTATATTTTAAGGCAGTATACATTATGCTCCCTCCTCCTGTGTATATTCCCCACAACAAATTGGTGAGCTGAGGAGAGATACAAGGGGGTGGGGGTGGGGAGAAAATGGCTAAAAAAAATCTTCGTATTTCCACCATTGTTATCTTCACATTCACCTTCTAGAATATTCAGTGGAAAGATAGTGGAAAGCCAAATCCACTCAATCTCACAGCCAAATCAGCTCAACATTCCTGTGAGGAACATTCACATTGGTCCTCACAGATGACAAAGACCAAAGCATCTATGAAAAATGCAGTTTTATATAGATGGTCATGTGTTTCTTCACGATTATTGGAATTTGTCACTTTGCAATTGGGCAATATGCTTCCCCCAACTTTTCTTCAAGGGAAGGAAATGACTTAGAAATGTTTGCTTGCTGTGCTTCTAATTCTTTCCAAATAGGAATCTGATGATTAACAGCAAAAAACATCAGGAATTGGATGAATAATTGATACATTTAAAATAGTCTTAAAATATCACTTTTGAAACATATGGACCTTAGTTTATATTCAGAAAAAAGCACTGTAAGTTTGTGAACACTGAACTGAAACCTAGGAATAATTTCTGTAAATATCTTCTTTAAAAGATTACTTAAACCGGTTGCATGTATTCTACAATGTTGACCTATATAGGCATCAAGTAAGAAATGTTATGCACAGGAGGAATAGGAAACAGTAGTCCAGAAAAACAAAATAACAAAGCTCAGTGTTAAAAAAGAATAGCCTGTTGGAACAGGCTGATAAATTGCAGGTATGATTACATTGATGATTTCTGTCAAAGCCAAAGATGGCAGGCATCTGTCAGAAATATGGATTCATAATGAATTATGATTCTTCTATCTGGCACTGGAATGATAAATTTAAAGGCACATAATATTTAATAACATATTCCCATTTGAATTTGTTTGGTTTTCAGTCGCTGGGGGACTATTCAAGCAATTGATTTTATTTAAACACACCTGTAATTTACTGCATCTTCTGTGCTTTTGGGGGAGTTTAGCTGAAATTCCACCTTAGCCAGGAAAAATATTCTAGAGCTACAAAGCTAAGAGACCAGCAGAGGGGTGATTTCACTTAATCTCTCTGAACTTCAGGCCCCACGTGCTGTCCAACAGCCGGTCCTCTTTGGGCTCTCTGCCAGCTGTGACTTTGCATGCTTTATGGCAGAGATTACTGAAAGGAGATTAACTTTCCTAAACCCCTTAGATTTTAATTATTTCTGTATGTATTTATAAAACCTACAGTCTGCTAGTATCTGAGCACAACTGTCCAAATAGCCATCCTTAACCTGGTTTGGTAAAGACTGGTGCCACTAAGGGTAGAACACAAGGCATGCCCTGATTCCCTTTACTGTATCCTATATATTATAATTTTAAATGAAGACTAGAAATATAATATTTTAAATAGTACAGTATTATCATTTAACTGCAGTATTACCATTTCACCACTGTTTGAGATGTATAGTTTTCATTGGTTTGTTTCTTTTTTAGATTCTTAATACTGGATTTCCAAGTACATTTCAGAAATTATTCAGCAAAGTAAAACTGAACTAAGTCCTTTCTTTGCTTTACAGTAGGATACATATTATTATCAAACATGGAATAATAGTAGAGCCCCATGCAAAATATAATATATCTATGATCTGAATTTTTAGCTGTTGGCATAAAATAAAAGAAAAAAAAGAAAAGAAAATGCGCTACCAGATAATTATTCTAGGACATTAGCATAAAAAATGCAGCCTTTATTCTGGTGGATCAATAATTTTTGAATATTTAAAAATGCAACCAGACTAAAGACAATCAAAATGCAGAAACTGTTAATTTATTTATTCACTCAAACTTCTATTTCACTGCTATCAAAAGAACTCTCAGCAGTTTATAGTGCATAGAACCAAAAATTAAAACATTCACAGTTGTAGGTCATTGTTTGCAATGCTGAATATGAATGACACTACAAGAATGTTATAAACTATTCTTTTCAACTTGTAGGCAACTAAAATATGGCAAGGAAAGCTGTAATATGAAATATTATGACATTTCTTTCAAATAGTGTCCGATGTTTTTGTGTACAGCATCTAAACTGAAACCATTAATGATCAAGAGATCTGGTTCATATATCTGGGATATTACTTTCCAGAGCCCCTGAGTGTGTGTGTGTATGTGTGTGTGTGTATGTGTATGTGTGTGTGTGTGTGTATATACTTGTTCCACAACACCCTGTTAGGCCCCAATTAAGGGAGGAGACATAGTTTCCTTTTCTGCCTTTCGGCTCATCACCAGAGACCATCTAGACAGAAAGCCATGAATTCCGTTGTGTGATTTTTTAAATATGTGTGTTAGTTTTATTTATTGATCAGCTCATAAAACTAACACATGTATATGCAACTTGGGCGTCCTCCTGGATTCTCGGCTGTCCCTGGATGACCATGTGACAGCCGTGGCCAGGGGGGCTTTTTGCGTCCCTTTCTAGTTCGTGACGCCCTACGCACAGTCACTCAAGCCCTCGTCATCTCCCGCCTGGACTACTGTAATGCTCTACATGGGGGCTCCCCTTGAGGTGCACCCAGAGGCTCCAGCTAGTACAGAATGCGGCCACGCGGGGGATTATGGGAGTTTCAAGTTACTCCCATGTAACACCTCTCCTGCACGAGCTGCACTGGCTGCCTGTGGCCTTCCGGGTGCGCTTCAAGGTGCTAGTAACCATCTTCAAAGTGCTCCATGGCACGGGACCTGGTTACTTGCGGGACCGCCTCCTACCACATACCTCCCTTCGACCTGTCTGCTCCCACAGAGAGGGCCTCCTCAGGGTGCCGTCGGCTGGACAATGCCGGCTGGCGACCCCCAGGGGGAGAGCCTTCTCTGTGGCAGGTCCTGCCCTCTGGAACGACCTGCCCCCCAACCTTCGCACCATCATGGACCTACTCCTCTTCCGCCGGACTCTAAAAACACATCTATTCCATGTGGCTGGCCTGGCATAGTTTTAAATTGATATAGTCCTGATTATAATAATTTTAATTGCTTTTAGTATAATTTTTAGCACAGACCCACTATATTTAATCTATTTTTAACTTTTATATTGTTATTGTGTGTACTACCTTTTTTACTCTTTCTGTGCACCACCCTGAGTCCCTTTAGGGAGATAGGGTGGTATACAAATGCGAAATAAATAAATAAAATAAATAAATATATGTATATGTATATATATACTTCTCTATGATTGCATTAATGTTCCTGGCTGACAGATGAACATGGTTTTCTATTAGCCTTGTGGAACAATCCAGATTTGAAGGAGAAAAGGTGATTCAGAGTGTGGTTGGGTGCACATATCCCACCTGTCAGCACTTCCTTAAATCAAATATATCTTTTTCTGGCAACTATGTGAGCCCAGGAATGTATGCAGCTTCTTTAAAGAGCTGCTGACAGATGCACAGCCCTGTTTTCTACAAGTGTACTTGTAATGTTGAGAGCTTGCCAGTAACTTAGGTCACAGAAACTTATTTTTTTCCTGAAGAAAATATCTACTTTATTATAAAGGATCCATATTACCAAAGATATATTTGGGTTCACAGTGAAGTCAAATGACACATCCATTACGATAAACATTAATTGCAGCAATTTGTTTTTTCCCTTCTAACTCTAAAACGTGCTATTGAAAGCAACAGGGTGCATGATTCAAAATGTGTTTCTACAGAAGCAAAGAAGGAATGGACCCTGCCTGCCTGGGGAAAAACAGTTGATCGCTCTGAGATAAATCTTAATTTTCAAAAATCCGTGTGAGAATGGCTGAATAGAAAGTTTACAAAATTAATCTACATGCATTTTTTGTATTTATCTAAGTGTGCATATCAAGAGAAGAGAGAAGGTTGGCAACTATTTTAAGATCATCTCTATAACATATGCTTTAGATAACCAGATACTTTGTGACTGGACTTCAACAATACACAAAAGCCCTATTAAAATGCAAAATAAGTAACAAATCAATTCTATACAATCTACCTTCACATACAGTGGATATAAAAAGTATACACATCTTTGTTGTGCCAGTGTTGTGACTTGGCACATTTCACAAGAAATGTGCCAGTGTCAGGCACAAGAAATCATCAACCAAGGCTGTTTAAATGAGTACAGATGTTGTGGCCTGTCCGCAGCTGGTCCCTCCAGCAGCTGAATCAGATGAGGAGGCGGCGGTGTGGGAGTCAGGGTCAGCGTCAAGGCAACCTGAGAGCTCTGAGGGGTAAGAGGGAATGGAGCTGGCAGAGAGAGAGGGGGGGGGGAGGGCGAGCCAAAGGCAGAGCCTGGGCCGTCTGTCAGTCCTAAGATGGAGAGTCAACAGCCTCCAGGTCTGGAGATGGCTAATAAGGAAGAGGAGGAACAGCTGGGTCCAGTGCCTGATGCACAGATGTGAAGAAGGGAGAGGAGAGGAGAGCAGTGGAAATCCATGGGCTGATCCTTGGGAAGGAAGAGCCACCGCTGCTAGAAAACCCCCACCCTAGCTCTGGGGTTAAAAGGCAGGGGGTAAAGATGAATAGATGTGGCAGGCAACTATTCATCTCCCTACCAGACAGACCTGTTAGCCTGCGGTGAAAGACAAACTTTTTGCAGGGGATGCTGTCACTCTTAATAAAGGAATCATTGCTTCAACTACAGATGCTTTGTTGTCTTTGGGAGCTGGGTCAGAACAAGGTTTATTATTCCATGCTAGCTCTCCACAAGAATGTGAACTAACAGTCAAGGCAAATTGGTGGTCGATAGAGTTATTGGAATTCAGGGACGGCTGGACTTAGATCTCTTGTGGGCATGAGGGATTCCAAACTGATGATGTGCTTGACCACTCCCTCGGGCTCAGCCATGTCATTTCCTACAACCAAGTTTTTGAGATGTAAAAAAAAAAAAAAATCAGACCAAGATAAATCATTTCAGAATTTTTCCCACCTTGAGCATAGCATAGAAGCTGTATAATTCAAATGACTTCTTTTTGGGCAGGGATGTCAAACTGGCAGCCCACAGGCAGGATGCATAATGCACAGGCCATGGCCACCCCAACTCCATGAAAGAGAAATACATCGCGAAACGTCACGTGACAGCAACATGATGCCATGAGCTTGCCACCAGTATTTTAGAGGGGAAAATAACAATTAAAAAACTAGAATAATGCAGCTATATAAGTGTGCACAATCTCTTATAAGAAGGGATGTGGCTGTGTACAGAATTAACCAATCATATTCAAACTGATGGTAAATAGTAGTTAGTAGACACCTGCCATGAATTAAAGTGAGTCTGATCAAGCCCATATAAAGTCCAGCAGTTCTAGTAGGATTTTCCTTACATTTACTCAGTTGCCTCTTTCAGCAAAAACCACAGTCTATAAAGAGCTTAAATGTGACACAGAAATATTAAGAGGGAAGTTTGAGAGGACTCTGGCAATGTATGCAGTTTCTGGAGGTGGGGGGAGCAGAGTCCTCAAATAGCTCTCAAATTATGTTTTAACATTTCTTTGTTTTACATCTTTCAATTCATTGGTGGATTAATCTTGAGATAGAAATTTAGTAAGATAAAGACTACCTCTATTGCTCTCCCAATGTATTTCACTTGATCTGCAAGATGCTACACAAAAATATCTACTTGGATTCATTTCTGCTATTTCTAGAGCCCCCTTTCTTCTTTCAAATACAATGGAAGCTCTAGTCTAGGCAGTACTTTTCATTGACAAATATCTGCACTGGCTTAGCAGAACTCTCCTGACAAAAGCAAAATATGCTTCCATGTCCTAAATATATCACAGTGGGTAAATACTCTCACATCAAAATACTGTTCTGAGTTACTGGATGCAGAGGGTCAATCATGTTGGGAGGGGAGAATGGCTGCTTTCTGTTAACTGCCCAAGATAATGCTTTGAGTGTATCTTGATGGAATCAGGAAAATTGGATTGTCTACCCATTTGCTGGCCTAAAACAACCTTTTTATACATATATCCCATTAAAAAGAAACACAGGAAGGCCCTTTTAAAAATAACTAAATATTTACCTATAATCCAGAAGTCAGTCAGAAAAGCTTTAATTCTCTCTGCAATTCTTAACTAATGCAGTATGTCATAATTTAATAAATTGGGGTAGGACACTGTTTAAAATTGTTTCAACCAAAGATAGATTTGTAGGCTTAGCTGTCTCTAAATGGAGATAGGTTGTATTTACAATACAGAACACATCATTAACATTATCTGAATTGCACATGGCAGCATTTTTTTTGTATACTGCAGGCATTCTGCTGTGCAAGCAGTGTATTGCCTAGGCATCATTTCATAAATTTAAATAATATACATATGAATAATACTCATTTTCAAGCGTCAAAATTCACCAAGCATAATTTAAAAGCAAATATTAAATATTATAATACACGTAAGATATAAAGCAACACCATCATCAATGAAATAACATTTCTGAAAGCAAATCTGTTACACTTGTAGAAAAATTTTACTTTTGGAACTACTGCTGGAAGGAATCTCTTTGCAGTAGACTGGCATTTCTGTGGGAGCTGACAAGAACACAAATTTAAATAAGAATATCCATATAAAGGTTAGACATTATAAGAAACGAAGGGATCATTTCGGATTCACAGGAATGATTTGCACAAACTTGTCTGAATTTTAAGGAGATGTTTCTTTTCAACTGCCTGCAGCTTTGTTCATTGCAAGAAAATATGTAAAAACAAGTTTCTCAAGTTGACAATAGATTCAGAGCGAAAATGGAGGAAGAATAAACTATTTCAGATATAGAAAATAAGCAGAAAATGAAGAAATCATAATTAGAGGGTGCCGTGTGAATGCAACCGTTGAGAATACAAATTCACATTGTGAAAACAAAACCACATAATGAGGACAACTGAATTCCAATGTTTTACAAGGCACCTCACAAATACTCACAAATACTCATCTTAAAAAAACAAGCAGGCCAAGATAGGTTTTTAAGTTTGCCATACCTTAGAAATTGCATGATATCAGTAACGCTGATAAGATATGAACAGAATTATGCTTCAACCCATCTCAGAAAACAATGCATTCAGGAAACAAATGAGGTACTTAATCCTTACTGAGCTTCTTAATTTTATAAAACGTCAAAATTTCAGCTTGAAAATGGGGTAGGGGGTGATGAAGAGAAGACAGAGACACAAGGAATGGTTGTTTGACCAACGTTAAAAGGATCATGAGGCTGCAGTTAAGGGAGGGGGAGTGAAGGAGATGTAGCACTGGTTCTAATCAAATCAGTTTAAAAAGCTGCAGCCTCTCAGTGCCTCTCAGAGTTAACCTTGCCAATCAGAGCATAAGCAGAAGCATGCTTGTGCACATTAAACTGGGAACATGTCCTTGAACCCACATAGATGCTTCACAGCAACCTGCAAATGCTATGCTAAGCATCCTTAGTAAAGAAATAAAAAAACAACACCTCTTGAATTCCATTATGAGTGCTGCACAGGAATGAGTTATCCTCAAGTGGCAATGAGCATGAAGAAGAAAGCTCATACACTTTCCTGTTATTAAAAGGTGAGCTCATGGGATTAAGGCTTCAGTAATGTGAAAAATAATTTTAAAAAAAGGCTTAGAAAAGGATCCCAACATATGCAGGTGTTACAACTCCAACGGATGCATTACAAACCCATTCCAATGGTTAAAGGCAAGGCAGTCTATTCAAAATTAGCATTCACTGAGCATAGGCATGGATGATCTAAAGGGATTAACTGGAGACTTTAACTCTGCCATATATTAGGCAAAGTAGAGTCGACACAAAGCCATTTCTCCAAACACAAGGCCATAGAGGAAAAGTAACATTGAAACTGCCTTGAGTAGCAATCCCCAAATAACAGAATCTCATTCTAGTTATGAAATTTAGAAGAACTCAAACAGTTCGCCTGGGTTTCACATGGATCTTTACCAATTAAGAATGCAGAGAAAGAGGTTAACTGAGGAAATAAAATAGTAAATAAAATAAAAAGCAACAGTAGGCAGTCTTAGAACTGACAATGAAAATACTGAAGTGGTATATAAGTTTTAGCTTTAAGGATCAACCATCACCAAAGGAACAATTTAAAAAATACACTAAACTAGAACTTGGTACAGCAACCATGAAGGTTGGAGGAAAATGCTGTGAAGTCTATACTTACAACATTCACAATAGTACAAGCAATGGTATTTGTTCTGACACTCTATGGAAGCAAAACTTGGATTCTGAAAAAAACCAGAATAGGAAAAATGTTTCTGGCCAAAAAACCCCCACCACCCTTCAAAACTATAATTTGCAACCCTCAAATTATCCTTTTGATAACTCCAGATAAAAGTACTCCTGCATCGTTTGCTTTAAGTTGTCTGGGGATTTAAGAATTCAGAAATGAAGAATATTCCACTATTCCTAATTCATCAGCATCCCGACAACGCTCAAAAGGCCTATGACATTGGAATAAAGTGGACTGTAATGGTGCAGCCTTACATCAGAACTTAATGCTGATCAATTGATTCAACTGTGTTTTGCAACAAATGTGAAAATGACAGCAAGAGAGCTGTGATAGACTACAAAAAAGATGAAAGGGGGATATTCATAATGTACATGCATCCTTATATATTGCCCCATTTATACCAGATTGCTTCTTTGAGAAAAATATTCCTTTTATTGTGAGATTTAAGAAAGTGCCCTTTTGGAGATTCTGGGCTGTCTGATTTCAGGTTTACCATTCACAGCCAAGCAATTAGAAGACTCTGAGGGGAGAAAAATGTGAAATTGCTTTGAGTGCTTGATAAAATTTATTAACAGTGTATCTCCCACATTTCTAAAACAAAGTCAACTTGAAAATAACCTTAGAAATAGAAATAAATGTCTAAACAAATTCTATGTATCCTATTAACAACAATTATCTGGTACTTTTCTAAAGCAACACATCACTAACATCACTTGTATTCATCTAATTTAGTTCATCAGGTTATAAACTCTTGGGGCAAGGACAGGTGAAGGTGTGAGCTAATAGGGAACTTGCTCCAGAAGGCTTTTTTAAAGGTTATCCCAATGGTGGAATAAGATAAGCATTCTACTCAGAGTCCAAAGGTTGCTAATGGAGTAGGCTAGGGCAATGCAATCACACAACTACAGAGACTGGATAAAAAGGAATAGTTGTTGTTGTTACACAGTCAGCCATATATTTAAACCAGATTTGGCATTTTTATCCATCTATCAAATCATTCCCAAAGATTTGGAATAAGCAGATGTTGTTATTTGATGATGTTAAATATGTTGTTGCAGGATTTATGTTATTTCAAGTAAAGCTGTATGTGCAATTGGTGATTTTGTTAATACTAAGAATGTTCAAGTTGGTGCTTCAATTGTTTTGAAACTGCACCCAAGGAACCCAGGAAAAGGAAAAGGTTTCCTCTGCCTAGTCAGGTCTGACTGTAGGGGGCAATGCTCATCTCTGTTTCTTAGCCAAGGGAGCCAGTGTTGTCCGAAGACATTTCTGTGGTCTATATGCAGAGGCACACAGAACGCTGTTACCTTCCACTGAAGTGGTACTTATTTATCTACTTGCATTTGCATGCTTTCGTGCTGCTAGTTTGGCAGGAGCTGGGGCAAGTAATGGGAGCACACCTTGTTGTGTGGCGCTCAGGTCTTGAACCCCAGGCTGTCAGACAACTCAACTGGTTAACTGCTATGCCATCTCATCCCCTCCAATGAACCTATTACTATTTATACTACCTTTGCTTTTTTTTGCCACAGTTCTACTATGTGCAAATGTTTATATTTTGTGATTAAAAATTTCTTGATTCTCATACACACACTGATTCAGAGGCTATTAAAGACCAATTAAAACAAGAGGGTTTTTTTTCTTTTAAGAAAAATGGACAGGCAACTAGAAAAATGTTGTGGAACTTCATTTTTCTATAAAATTGGCAGTGAGATTATTAGATGCTCAAATGTGGAAAAGTTCATTACCAACCACAATGAAGAAATGGTATGGAGAAAATGATGGAACTTGCAAAGATGGCTAACTTAATTTCCTTGATCAAAGAACAGACAATATATTTATGGTTGATTGGAAACCCTTTACAGATTTTTTGCAGGAAACAGAAAAATGCACCTGTGGCTTTGATGATTAGGAAAGAATGGGCATATTTTTATAAGGATTAAAAACACAAAAGATTAAAATAATAGAAAAAAGTAACTTTTTAAATCATAGAGTGTAATCTGTAATCATACTTGTATTTGCTGCAAAGGAAACTGGAAGCTTCTATTTCTTTTCATTCTTTTTTCTTTCTCTCTTTCTTTGTTCTCATTCTGAATTGGTTAATTTTTAACTAAACTCTTTTTACCATAGTTTTCTTTAAAGAAGTTTAATATAAAAATTTATATTGAAAAAATATTCTCCATATAGTTAGCAATGAGCTCAAAATTGGCAAAAGACCTAAATAGCATATAAAAGTTCCTGATTTTTGAGAGTCACAAAATAAGTCAAATATGTGTTGGATGAAGTGATTCAATAAACTATTTTTTATGTTTGAAGTTATTATTTCTTGCTTCTTGAAAAACATGAAAGAGGTGACTTGGAATTTGTTTCCTAGTGTTTAGATGCTATATATTGTAGCTGTCTCTAATGGCTTGCTATTCCTTTAGATTGAACCGAGGCCTTGAATGTTGGCAGGAAAAAAAAAGAGTGATTCCTCCCACAAGCTATGATATTAATATTGATATCCCTTTACCTGAGGGATTATAGAGGTACACATGAAATTCTGTGCTCTGTTTGAGAATCCAGAACTGTGATGACAGCTTGTGGTTTCTGCAGTTGCTAAATTAAGAATGGGTTCTTTGGAAATAAAGAGCAAAAAATGATTGTGAGTTAAGAGTGAAAATCATGTATAGCTAGTCAGTCTTAGTGGCGCTGGAGAGCTTGATACACTGAGGCTGAATCAGCAATTTCATTAAACAAAATCCTTCTTTTACAAAAAGTCTTGGGCTGATCAAATTACCCTTTTGCGCCGTCTGGTGGCTATCATGATTATTTCTCTAAATTAAGAAGATGATCTCTTTTCTGAGCACTGTGACAGGCTGATCGAATTCTAGAAGTGGTGGATACAAAGGGCATCTTCAGACCTTGACTGTCCACTCAGAAAATAGCTTGGGATAACTGGAATGAACATCCACAGGCACAGTGAGAATGGCTGATTGCAGGGAGAAGGGGTCATGGGGGAGGGGAGGGAGGGAAGGGAATCATCGCTATGGCTTTCCTCATGGTTGTGCTAAAAATTACTTCCTGAAAGTGCTAATGTCTTTGAACTTTAATCAGTCAGTTTAGTACTGTATTTTTATGTTCAACCTATAGAGAAGCAAAAGGGACAGTCAAGAAAAAAACAAGATACTGAGGGAAACAAAAAACAATAGAAAAATAAACCTATAAAAAGGGGGAGAATGAGAAAGTGATAGATGTGTGTGAACTAATCTATATAAATAAAAATGTAAAATAGTTTGTACGAATCCACTAATCTCAAAAACTATTGGACCGATTTACCTCAATTTTTCACACAATGTTCACAAGGACTTCAGATAATAGAATACCAACTCATTTTGTGCCTAGCACACGTGTCATGTGCAAGGTACACAAATGTAAAATGTACCCACTGAAAATCCCTGTAACTCCTTCCACCTGGCATTTCCAACAGTCAGTTCTTCAAAAAGACAGTATGGAGGCCTCTTAGGGACAAAAAGGCACTGAGATAGCAAACTCCCAGGTGGCCCATAGAGAGAGAGAGAGGAAGAAATACAGTTTAACAAAAAGAAGGACTAAGGGTGACATGATAGCAGTCTTCCAATATCTCAGGGGCTGCCACAAAGAAGAGGAAGTCAAGCTATTCTCCAAAGCAAATGAGGGCAGAACAAGAAGCAATGGGTGGAAACTAATCAAGGAGAGAAGCAATTTAGAACTGAGGAGAAATTTCCTGACAGTTAGAACAATTAATCAGTGGAACAGAAGCTGCCTCCAGAAGTTGTGAATGCCCCAATACTGGAAGTCTTTAAGAAGATGTTAGGCAGCCATTTGTCTGAAATGGTATAGGGCTTCCTGCCTAGGCAGGGAGTTGGACTAGATGACCTCCAAGGTCCCTTCCAACTCTGCTATTGTATTATTGTATTACAGTAGGTAGGTAGATAGGGGAATAGAGAGAGAGGGAGAAATACAGTTTAATAAAAGAGGGACTGGGGAGACAGGATAGCAGCCTTCCAATATCTCAGGGGTTGCCACAAAGAAGAGGGAGTCAAGCTATTCTCCAAAGCACCTGAGGACAGAAGAAGAAGCAATGGGTGAAAACTAATCAAGGAGAGAAACAACTTAGAACTGAGGAGGAATTTCCTGACAGAACAATTAACCAGTGGAACAGCTTGCCTCCAGAAGTTGTGAATGCCCCAACACTGGAAATCTTCAAGAAGATGTTGGATAGCCATTTGTCTGAAATGGTATAGGGCAGTGATGGCTAACCTTTTTTGGCTCGCGTGCCAAAAGCAGGGGGAGTGCAGGGGCGATGTGCACAGGTGTGCCACATCCATAACGCTATGTGCATGACCCCCTGCATTTGGCATACTTTTTACGTCATCCCCAGGCTCCAGAGTCTTTATAGGAGCCTGGGGAGGGTGAAAACAGCCTTCCCCCACCTCCAGAGGGCAAAAAACAGCCTCAAAAGAAGGTCTAAATCAGCTGGCCAGGGCACACATACACACTGAAGCTGACAGGGCAATGCCTCGCGTGGCCTAAGAAATGGTTCTGTGTGCCACCTGTGGCACCTGTGCCATAGGTTCGCCATCATGGGTATAGGGCTTCCTGCCTAGGCAGGGAGTTGGACTAGATGACCTCCAAGGTCCCTTCCAACTCTGCTATTGTATTATTGTATTACAGTAGGTAGGTAGATAGAGGGATAGATAGAGAGGGAGAAATAAGGTAGGTAGGTAGGTAGGTGGGTGGGTGGGTGGGTGGGTGGGTGGGTGGGTGGGTGGATGGATGGATGGATGGATAGATACATAGAAACACAGTAGGTAGGTAGGTAGGTAGATAGGGTGATAGAGAGAGAGAAATACAGTAGGTAGGTAGGTAGGGAGAGGGAGAAAGGAAGAAATATAGTAGGTAGGTAGGGGGATAGAGAGGGAGAAATACAGTAGGTAGGTAGGTAGGTAGAGGGAGAAAGCAAGAAATGCAATAGGTAGGTAAGTAGAGGGATAGACAGAGGGAGAAATACCGTAGGTAGGTAGGTAGGTAGGTAAGTAGGTAGAAGAATAGAGAAAGAGGGAGAAATACAGTAGGTAGGTAGGTAGAGGGATAGAGAGGGGGAAATACAGTAGGTAGGTAGGTAGAGGGATAGATAGAGAGGGAGAAATACAGTAGGTAGGTAGGTAGGTTGGGGGTTATATGGTGGTTGTGTGTATGTGTGCCAGTGTAGATCTACACACAGTTTGGTTCGCCATTTAACCAGGCTGGGCCACAGCAACGCGTGGCCGGATATAACTAGTGGTTCAATAAAGAGAAAGCTAGGATTAACTGGGGAGGAACATGGATAGCACCATATTTTTTTAAAATTTCAGCATCCCAAACAGGAAAGAAAGATAACATAATATGGCATATGGGAGAGAAAAAACTGGGAACTCTGCAGCTATTACCATTTATAATTAAGTAATGTGAAAAAAAGAAAGCTTGGCAGCTCTATAATTTCAGATCATTTCAGTTCCACTAGTATATGATTTAAAATAAAATTTACATCAATGATGATATATTTCATTTTAAAACACAGCATTTTCATAGTGCCTTGGATTTGGAAAAAACCTCCCAAATTAAAATTATTTGCCACTACAACTCTGGAACCCTAGGAACTCTGAAGTTTAATTCATTCTGAAGACTGTTCAGTAAAGAACAGTCAGTTTTCCTACTGAGGTCTCCTAAACATTATTTGGAATCCTAGAGACTTTGGCTGTATTTTGGTACAAAAACAATTTAAAATAAACTAAAGGTGGGCACTGGGGGGGGGGGGAACCCAAATATCCAAACAAATTTAAAATAATCTCACAGGTGGGCAGTTTGGAAGACATTTAGATAAGGAAAAGGAACAATCCTTTTCCTTGGTTGACTCACACTCCTTCCCTTAGTTTGGAAAAAAACCAAGCCCCATAGTACTCTTCTTCAGGTACTTTATTGTCAAATTTTGGAAGTATAATCTTGGGCTCCTATGAAGCCACATATAAGTATATCTTACAGGAAACAGTCTGGTTTGCATTATACTTTGTTTCAACTGTTATTATTGATTGTTGTATCCTGGGGAAAAGAACAGGATTCTTAATTAACAATAATAACTATTTCTTATTCATGCTTCTGCAGACAAATTTAAGGATTAGTATGCTTATTTCTGAAAGATATATGCAAATTCTTTTGTGTTTAGCCACTATTAACATTACTAAATTACTTGTACTTCTGAAGAGATCCTAATAAATTACATCAACTTCACTGTTTAATGCAGCTTCTCTAAATTGCATGCTTCTGTGTCTCATAACAGGCTGTAATAAAACAGAGGCTTCTTCTTCTAGTTGTACCATCCTGAAGAGTCTACCAAAGTAACTTATGTAAAACTGTACAGGATTCTACCCTTTATAAGACCAGGCCCTCTGGCCAGTGTCAAGTAATCTGTCACTGTAAAGTACTTGTACCCAAGCCAGATATTTATTGCTATTGATCGACCTGATCCTAGAGAAAGACTTTTGTTCTCCCAGTCCAGGACTTTGACCTCAATTAAGTTATGAATTTCCATCCAATAGACTATTCCACTTACCCTGCTGCTCTCTCTGACTGGATTAATTAGAATTAGCCAGGCCACCCACAAATCCCTCATGGATCATATTATTATTATTATAATAAATATAGAGTAGCTAGCAGTATACCAGAAAGAATTTTGAAAGTACATCATTCAGAGTCTGCCAATACTAATTTATCTGAATTTGATTACCTCATTTGCTGTTTTTTATTTCTATTAAAACAGAATTCTCCTTGACATTATCTCAGTTCTGAAGTTTATACATACATATAAAGACAATTATTTTGGCACTTGGATTCACATAATGCTTTCCAGTTGCAGATTCAGAATGTTAAAACAGTCCATCTCCAGATAGCAGCTATAGACAAGTCACTAGCAGTTAGTAAACTAAAATGCTTTTTTAGACATTTTCTATCCATTTAGATTTAGACAACACTAACAATAGCATGAAAAGAATAAACATAAATCTAAATGGATAACATAAAACTTGAATATATTTTTAGTGGATTGGATAGTTATAAAAACTGACCTTCATGAAAGTAAAATCACATTTTAACATCATTTTTAATGCATTATTGACACCTGCCTGTTTGCTAATGAAAGTAGCAGAATTCCATAAGACCAAACTATTGTTTCTAATGCATGACCATCTTTTAGGTAACCATTTAATAGTCATTTTATAAATCAGATCAGAGATTGTTAAACTTTTAGGGTCCGGTGAGCTAATTTGGAATTTTGGGAACATGCCATGGATATTCTCAAAGTGTCTCTAAAGTGCGGGAATGATTGTCTAGTCATAACTTGATTGCCATGTATATACTGGACATTTTTCAGAAGGACTCAGATAAAGTTGGTCCTAATTCCACTTTAGATTTCCAGGATGTTCTTCATTCATCAATATATATCCAGATAAAGCAAGG